>JABSTR010000772.1:0-75511 GCA_013339765.2 Haemaphysalis longicornis | reverse complement strand
CAGTTGCAAAATTAGCCTTGAAGGGTTTTTTTGGCGAAATCAAAACTGAGGCAGCCGTTTCAGACAGCGTATTGCCCATGTGTCCGTATTTGTTATCGAACAGAACAGCAAAGCAGCTGCAGAAGTCGGGAATTACACTCGACATGAAACCCGTATTGATTGTCACCAGGTCGATGGCGAAGGAAGCTTATAACGCACGCGCGTTATCACTCCCGACGATGCGGAGGAACAGCGCACTGTACTAGGTAAGAGTGAGAGCTTAATTTCAGGCCTACCAGAATGTGTCGAAGAAGAGGCCAAACTCGAAACAGGTTACATTCCCCCCACTAGCCGCGATTTTCATGTGCTGTCTACAGTAGATAGGGAATCGTTTATAGAAGAACAGAAAAACGATACCACTTTGGCAAAATGCCGTGAAAGCGTTGGCAAACAAAGAATAAGCAACGGTTCGTTTTTTGAATGAACTGGTATTTTGTACCGTACCTTTAATGGAAAGAAAGGAATAAACGTTGATCAAATCGTGGTACCCGTAAAATATCCCGAGAACATTTTGGAGGTTTCCCATAGGGCATGTTGGTCGCGTCATCTCGGTATTGACAATACAAAAGCGAGGTTGCTAAGCGAGTGTTACGGCACGTCTGCTTTAGAGATGCTGAGTGAGAGAGAGAGAGAGAGACAGAGAGAAAGAGAGTAAACTATATTACAGAAACAGAGCCAAGTGGTCGGTTTCCTCAGTTCAGGACCCCGTTGGAGCGTCCAGCCGTCTCAGCCCGGTGAATCAGCCGATGCTCAGAAATTTGTTTGTAGCTGTGACGTTTGTCAGCGTACAGGTCGACCAAACGAGAAGCGAAAGTCACCCATGGCAACAGTGGCCATTATTACTGTGCCGTTTCGCAAAGTCGTAGCCGAAGTCGTTGGACCTTTACTGTGATGACCTAAGGGTATAAGTATCTTTTGTCTATTCTCTGCCCGGCGACCGAGTTTCCAAAGGCAGTGCCACTGCGCGATCAAACGTCTCCAGAAGTAGTGGATGCACTGCTATCAATTTTCGCCTGAATTGGATTTCCGGGTGACATCCAGTAAGGTCTTGGTATCGTCTTCACGAGCGAGCTGAGAACTACGTGTCTGAAGAAGTGTGGTATCCAAATACACCACAGCTCTGTTCTCCATCCCCAAACCAACAGTGTAGCGAAGGTCCATTCCGCAATGACGCGCATACTAAGGGCCTTGTGTTATGAACAAAAGAAAGAATGGGGCACTGAACTGCCAGCCATGATGTTTGCTTTGCGTTCAGTGGCACACGAATCAACCGGTTTTAGCCCGGCAGAGCTCGTGTACGGGAGGGCATTGCGTTCTCCACTAAGCTAATTCGTGAGACCTGGCCGGAGGAGAACAGTGATCCGACGGTAGTCGAGTACTTTTATAACTGATTGCAGCGGTTGTAAGACGCGCAGCTTCTTGTGGAAGCTAACATGCTCGAGGGACAGGCGAAAGCGAAAAAGTGCTACGATAAGAATAGCAACCACCGCCAGTTTACGAAGGGCACAAAGTGCTTTGGCCACGCACTTCGAAAGCGAACTAGTTGGAAGTGCAGTGGGAAGGCCCCGCGACTGTAAAGCAAAAGCTGTCAGACACAAACTACGTTGTGAAAATGACTGGTCGTAGGTAGGAAGAGCGCATCTACCATTGTAACCTAATGTAACCGTATGTGGAGCGAGCGCATGGTATAAGTCTAGTGTTAAACCAACCAAAAGAAGCGGCAGCGAAACTTCCGCAAATCCCTCGCGAACTAACTGGCCTTTCGGTACACCAAATTCTGGATCTGACAGTGGACAGAGCAGTTCTTGGCGAGAGTCAAATTACAGATATCGCAGCTTTGATAAAAGAACATTCAGAGTTGTTCTCGAAGGTAGGTGCCCGGTGACATAGAGTTAACATGACATAGAGTTAACATCTCAAGGCAGCACAAGATGTATAGCGTACAGGTGTTCACCAAGGCAAGAAAAATTAATGATGAATGCCGTCGACCAGATGTTAACGCTGAAGATAGCCCAACCGGGTGAAGGTGATTTCGTGTAACTAATGACAATTGTGGAAGCTAAAGGTAAAGCACCATGCCTTTCCATCGATAACCGTAAGCTTACCGCAGTGACTGTGACAAAAGTGCACCCCATACCAGACGTGGAGGACCGCCTTGAAAGAGTAAGCAAAGCAAGGTGCACTTCAAAGCTGGACTTAGTGCGTGGGTACTGGCAAGTTCTACTAAGTGAACGAGCCAGTAAATTAGCTGCTTTCTCGACGCCTTTCGGCCCCTTCCGCCATCTGGTTCTCCCGTTCGGGCTCAAAAATGCACCATTTGCTTCTTTAAGGCTAATGAACGAAATCCTAACAGGGACGGAAACGTTCTCACTTACCTATCTGGATCATATCGCAGTATTGTCTAACTCTTGGGCAGAGCAGATCAATCTCTTTCGCGAAGTGTTCGGGAGGCTCCAGAATGCTGGGATTACATTGAAGGCTCAAAAATGCATGCTGGGTCGCTTAGAAGTCGACTACCCGGGACACAGAATAGGCCAAGGACAGCGCAGCCTACGGGATATAAACATTCTGCGGATACGGGAATTCCCCCGCTCCCAAACGAAAACAGAAATCCGCCCGTTTATAGGGATGGTGGGTTATTATCAGCACTACGTCAAAGGTTTCTCGATGATTGCCAACCCGCTTACAGACACCTTAAAGAAAGACGCGCCTAATCGAATAAAATGAGACGCAGCTTAAGAGGCTGATTTTGCTTCTCCCAAGGCTGCGCTCACAAGTCAGCCAGTATTAGCAAGTCCGGACCACTTTTTGTGTGCAGTGTGACGCGAGCGAAATAGGGTTAGGCGTAGTTCTAAGCCAGGAAGACGAACATGAACACGAACACCGAATTCTCTACGTGAGCCTAAAATTATCCGCTCAAAAAACGACTTACAATGTCATCAAAAAAGAGTGCGCATGCCTGGTATGGGCTGTGGAGCAGTTTTCATGTTATTTGTCGGGTTCCAAATTTATTTTTGTTACCGATCATCGCCCCTTCACGTGGCTTGAACAGATGTCAAATAAAAACGGCAGATTGTTGCGTTGGAGCCTGAGCTTGCAGCCGTATGCATTTACGGTTAAACATCAGACAGGATCCCTGCACGCAAATGCAGATTGTTTGAGCAGGAATTTCTCTTCCTTGGCGTAAGACGGCCGTGATGCAGCAGTACAATGATTCTCAATTCATTCCCCTGCCTTTGCATCTTGCAGGTTCTTATTGGTCGCCAGTTCTGTTTCCCTTGGAAGGGTGCTAAGACACTCTGCGCATCATGGCCTCGCCTGTCTGAGCTCGGCGGTTGTTTGTGGCGTTTTGGGGGGCTTGCTTTCGTGCCTATGTCCAGGATCTTGGCCTTGAGCACATCTCCTACAGAAATCCTGCGACGACACCAGTTCTCAGCCTCTACCTACAAGGGTTGACGTCTCATCAACTGAAAAGTCGTCAGACGCCACAAGGTCACCTGCAATCCGGAAGAGAACCGCTTTCAAGCTTCGTGCTACAAGTCGTCAGCGGTGCTCCAATGGTGCCTCTTCGGAAGAACTTTCAACCGAGGTGGCGGAAGTCAAGTGTGACGCGTTGCTGCCTGCTTTCGGTTCATCTGGCGATCTTTTGAGGGGAACAGCCCCCCCTCCCTAAGCATTCTTTCGGCGGGAGGAGGTGTTGCGCGGCAGGGAAAGCGTACCTTCAATCTGGCCAAGCGTCTGGACTGGAACGCTCGTGTTAGAACCAGCAAAACCGGCCGATAGCTGGGGCGCTAGAGCTCGGGTGTTTTTGTGTGTGTGTGTTCGTTAAATCAGTCTCGATGCAAGACCAGTCGTTCCAAAGCGTCTGCAGTCGAGCGCACGTCTAAGAAACCGGAGACGCCAGCCCGAACTGATCGGCGTTCTCGCGTGCCGCTGCGCACGTGGAATAGCTATGCTTGGGCTGTTTCCCACTCTCCCTCGCGACGGCGGGGCTTGTAAGCAAACGCGAGCTCCGCCGCAGGGTTTTTAAATGCAGAGCATTTCAGTAACTCACGATGTCACCCGCGTTGACGTCCGTAGTCCGCACGCTCACTGCGCATGCGCGTCGAGTCGAGGCGACAGCGAACTCTCTCGCGAGGGGCATTGGATTGGATTTTGAACACTCTCTCGCGAGGGGCATTGGATTGGATTTGATTGAATTGGCTTGGCTTGGATTGGATTTGGATTGGATTGGAATAAACTGGATTGTGTTGGATTGTGTTGCGTCATAGCCGCGGCACATTGCGTCATAGCCGCGGCAGACGCGCTGGGGCCGGTGCATGGGCTGTACTCTCCCGCGGTTTCTTCTCCTTCGGGCGCGCTGCGCATATAACCAGTGTGCCGTTCTCCGGCGAAGCAACATCCGCGCTTGGCTCAAACACATAGAGTCCACGCCGCTTTACAAGTACGCCAACGTCGTCGACTGGGACCGCCTTACGCAGTCCCCTCAACGTATATAAGCGGCGGAGTGCGCGTTCGGAATTCAGTCAAGGGCGTCTTTGCTTGGCTTTCGCTTGACGTGACGCTTTGCATGATTCGAGTAGATGCGACGCATTTACTCGAGTTCCCCCCGTGGGAAGATGCGGGCGGCTTTTTCTTCAGTTGATGAAGTATTTATTTCTTTCTCTTCTGTCGGCAAGTGAGCCTCAATAAACGTGGCGTGTTCGGCGTCCAGCGTCGACTTCCTGCGTCGGCCTGGAGCCCAGCTTGGCCAAAACGTAACAGTGGCTCTTGTTTTGAAAAAAGGTGGCTGGTTGACATCTTCGTATTACACTTTGCCGGAAATTGGGTACTACTTTTAAATTTTGTTCAAACGTGGAGGCATGCGCGATATTCTTGAGACCCATTTAAAATAATGACGGTCATTCCTCGTGCAACTTTCCCGCCTTATCCAGAAATTTAGGCAACCTAGCACTCTTACTGTCACCTTCACTGATCCGAGCCTTCAGCAGAAAAGTTTGTTGAAGAATTTCATGACCACCTCCTCGTCATAAAACCGTTGAATATAAACGCCGATTGTTTCCTTTGGTTCATAAACCTTCAGAAGAGAAAAACCTACAGAAGCCCCAAAAAGTAGACGGAGCACGGCTTCGTGAAAATAGAATACTTTTATTTTATGCTGCTGCCGGCATGAACAAAATATACGCTTCCCGATTTTAGTTTAGAATTACTTTATTTAAAAGTCACTTAGAGGTCACTGGCTTGTCACATGGCGGGGAAATCCCCTCAAAATCTCCAACCGGTGCTCCGTTTACTTTTTGGGGCAGCTACACATGCATGTTTATTCTGCTTCGACGCGTCCAATTTACACGGGCAGCGAATGCGAGCACTTCCCACTTCATACACAGCGGGAGCGCATCAGGATGCATGTCTCGAAAAGTAGTCGAGAGCACCCGGGCAGCCGGGCATCACTGGCGCGGGGACGCCAACGGAGATTCATCAATCGACGTCTACAGCAGGAGGCGGGCGGAGCACATACTACGCATGCACGCGCTGTGATTGCTTGTGGTAAAACCCGTATTTTTTGGACACAGTGCGGGTGATTTCTATATTTCTACTTGACTCCGGTTTTAAAACTTCCGTTTCGTATGCAACGTTTGCGGTTGGATTTGAAGGCATCATTGTTCTTTTTTGGCTGCTCGTCTAGTGCATTTTGGAACCGTTTCGGAAGTGTTACTTTGCAGGCTTGATATCTGGTCTTGTCGCATTCCAGTGTGCTAAATCTTGTCTGTTTAGGCACCTGTTTTTCAGAAGAGCGCCCTAATGAAATCGACGCTGCTGCGGTGGCAGCGACAGACCAATACCAGACAGGCCAGGATCTTTTTTACGAAATGTATAGTAATTTCACACTAACCATTGAGCAACTTATTATTTTCCACTTTCTTAGTTGGCCACTGGCCCCGGCGCGTAGGAACTCTAACTTCGAAGCTTCCAGAGCCACGTTGTTCCTCCGCCGTGTATTTAAATGGTAAATCAGAAAGCAGGAAACCATTCTCGTTCGCAAGGCTCCCTGGACGCACCGGAGCCTCCGCCGCCGGAGAGAAATAAGCTGCGTGTGCAGAGAACAATGCGGCGGTATGTGCCCAGGAAAAGGTTTTATTTTCCTCTTTCTTAGTAGGCCACTGGGCATGCCGCGTAGGAATTCTAACTTCGAAGGTTCCAGAGCCGCGTTAATCCCCGCGGTGTGTCTACGTGTGTACGCCACCGCTGCACTGCCGTGTGGTGCAGCGGTAGCGTCTAGGTAGAGCATCCGTATCGAGTGCAGAAACACCGTAGTTCGAATCGCGGTGCCGGACAATTCCCACCGGAAAAAAAATTACGCCCATCTTCCCACGAGGGAACCTTGGTGCGATGCGACGCATCGGGGGGTTCAACGAAGTAGTCAAAGCAAGGTCACGTCAGTGCTAGAGCGAGCGCTTAACTGAACCGCCGTGGCGTGATAACCGCTTTATTTTCACAGCGATTGAAGGAGAGGAGACAACGGAGGATAGTCGCGCGTGCACGCACTTGTGCGCACCGGAGCAGCTGTTAACGCAGCGAAGCGCGCGCCAAACAAGCGCGCCAACTGTGGTATGCTAATGAGCCGGAGTGAGGGTGTTGCATACAGCTGTGGGAGAGAAGCACGAATGAGGGATGCAGACGGACGCCGCGACGACGAGGCAGGAGGGACAAGCCCTAAAACAAAAGATGTGTCGCATCTAAAAGTCCGCGCAATCAGGGAATTGCAGATTGGAGCTTGGGGTGCGGTTTGATGCCGGGAAACATTGCCGGTAGGTTACTCCCTCACCAGCGCAGGATTGGCTGCCCTGGTGTAGTAACGGCCACAACCTCCCATAAATACGCGAACTAAACGACGGCCTTCCGTCTCCAGTGACTGCGAAGCAACTGTCCACGGCTGTGATCAGACCTGTGACGCAGCAGAGGGTGCTAAAAATCCCTGGACCCGGACAGGCAGCCATTGGAATCTGAACCTGGCAACGCTTAACCCGAGAAACTTATTTAGTGAAGCGAGTCTCGACGTGTTGTTAGAGCAACTGAAGGGCAATAAATTGGGTGTCATAGGGCTTAGTGAGTTTAGGAGGACAGGTGAAGCCTTTACGGTGCTGAAAATAGGACACGCCCTATGTTACCGTGGTCTAGTAAAAAGAAGAGAACAGGAAGTGGGACTTCTAGTCAATAAAAGCATGGCTGGCGTTATAGAAGAATACTATAGCATTAACGAAAGGGTAGCAGATCTCTGTAATTAGGCTCCATAAGAGGTACAAGCTCGATGTGGTGCAGGACTATGCCCCCACACCCAGCCATGACGACCAGGTAGTAGAACGCTTCCTTACAGATGTTGAATCCGCAATGGCTAAAGTAAAAACACAGTATACCGTGGTTACGGGGGACTTCAATATTAAAGTAGGCAAGAATCAGGATGGAGATAACCCATTCGGCAACTATGGTCTAGCCTGTAGAAATAGCAGGGGGGACCTACTAGTTGAGTTTGCTGAAAGGAATAATCTACGTATAATGAATACCTTCTTTTATGAACGGGAGAGCCGGAAGTGGACGTGGAGGAGCCGGAATGGGGACCATAAAAATGAAATAGACTTCATATTATGCGATAACCCTGGCGTCGTGAATGATGTGGACGCGCTCGGAAGGGTAAGGTGTAGTGACCACCGTATGGTAAGATCTCGAATCAAGCTAGATTTGAACAGGGACCGTAAAAAGCTAGTACCAAACAAGGCGATTATGACCTAATAGTAGGACGTAAAGTAGAAGAATTCAGGATCGCGCTGCAGAACCGATATTCAGCTCTTACCCAGGAAGCAGAGCTTACGACAAAGGAAGCCAGTGACAACCTTACGCATTAATACGTAGTGTACAGTAGAAGCCTGGAGCACGATGGCTAGACAAGATACCTGCAAGCTTTTAAGAAGACGAAACATATAATTAGAAAACGGCAAATTATGACAATCTACACCACAGCTGAGAGAATTGCACTAGCAGAGCTTTGGAAGTTAATTAATTAAGTAAGACAGCTGGTATAAGTAAGTATAAAATGGAGAGGATCGAATACGCCATAAAGAACGGAGGTAGCCTGAAAGCAGTGAAGAGGCGTTTGGCGTGGGGAAAAATCAGATGCATGCACTTTAAAACAAGCAGGGAAATGTCATTTCAAATAGGGATAAAATAGTCACAGTAGCCGAGGAGTTCTATAGGGATCTGTACAGTAGCCGGGAAATCCAGGTAATGCCGAACGAGAAAGTAGTTCAGATGAGATATACATCCCACCAGTAACGACCGAATAAGTAAAGAAGGATTTGAAAGAAATGAAAGGGGGCAAAGCACCTGGTGAAGATAAGATAACAGCAGACCTCTTGAAGGATGGCGGAGAAATTGTACTTGAAAAATGACAAGCCTGTATACGTTATTCCTACTGACCGCAAGTGTACCGGAACATTCGAAGAACGCGAACATCATCCTAATCCATATAAAAGGTGACATGAAGGACTTGACAAATCACAGGCCGATCAGCTATACTGTCAGTCGTCTACAAGGTGCTTACCAAGGTAATCACTAACAAAATTTCTGAAACCTTATATTTCAGTCAACCTATGGAACAAGGAGGGTTCCGCAAAGGTTTTCAAAAATGGACCGTATTCACAAGATCAATCAGGTGATAGAGAAGCACGCTGAGTATACTGAACCCCTATATATAGCCTTCAAAGGTTATGATAAAGCATTTGACTCGGTCAAAACCCCAGCAGACATTCAGGAATTACAGAACCAGGGGGTATATGAGCAATATGTAAAAATACTAGGAAATATCTACAATGGGTCCACAGCTACCATCATTCTCCATAAAAAAAGCATTAAAATACCTAGTAGGAAGGGCGTGAGAGAAGGAGACACAATCTCTCCAATGTTATTCCACAGCATGTTTACAAGAAGTATTCAGAACGTTGGATTGGGAACAGGTCGAAGTAAGGGTTAATGGAGAATACCTAAGTAACCTCAGATTTGCTTATGACGTTGCCTTGCTAAGTAACATTGGGGACGAATTTCAAAGCATGCTTTCCGCAATAGACGAACACAGTTAAACGGTGGGCCTGAAAATTAATATGCACAAAACAAAAGTAATGATCAATAACCTAGGGACCGCACAGCAGTTTGGGATAGGGGACGAGGTAGTTGAGGTAGTAAAAGAATATATCTACTCAGGCCAAATTGTGACCCCGGATCCCAACCATGAGGCAGAGATAATTAGAAGGATCAGAATTGGTTGCAGTGCATACGGCAGATATTCTCAGATAATGAATAGCAGCCTGCCATTGTCCCTAAAAAACAAAGTGTATGACAGCTGCATCTTACCGGTACTCACCTATGGGGCAGAAACTTGGAGGCTCACTAAGAGGGTTCAACGTAAATTGAAAACGACTCAGAGGGCAATGGAGCGGAAAATGATTGGTGCAACATTAAGGGACAAGAAGAGAGCGGAGTGGGTCAGGGAACAAATGCGTGTTAAGGACATAGTAGTAGAACGTAGGAAGAAGAAATGAACGTGGCTAAGGCATGTAATGCGAAGGCACGATAACTGTAGGTGATTAAGTGTAACAGAGTGGATCGCTAGAGAAGGCAAGCGTAGCAAGGGGGCAGCAGAAAGATATATGCGCAGATGAGATCAAGAAGTTGGCAGGGATAAATTGGTCACAGTTGGCACAGGACCGGGGTAATAGGAGAATAATGGGAGGTGCCTTTGCTTTGCAGTCGGCATAGACAGGCTGGTGATGATGATGAAATCACACATTCCAGTGTTTGAAAGTGTGTTGCATTGAATCAAATAACATGTTTGGAGTGGTAGTGTTTCTATATTATTCTGAAGATTGTGTAACGCACGGATGGCTTGCGGTGCGTTGTATTTTGCCGCGTTCTGCAGTGTTTGCGATATTTTTAGACAATAGCGTGTGGAGCGGGAGCAACAAAGACGCGATAAAAGCACTGAAATGCAGACCTAATATTCTATAAAATATTTTATTGGTACTCCTAGGACCAGTTTTAAAACGGAATGTTGTAGGCACATAGGATGCTTTACAAGCGACTTCAGTAACACATCCAAAACGTTTTAATCGTCTCTTATAATACATTTTCTAATCCAGCTTTTCCTCGACATTTAGATAATCGCATTTAGATCGCCGAAAAAGCTAAAGGCAGCTGGAAGTTAGAGAAGATCATTTCCGATTGAATTTGTAGCCATCGTTTATGTCTGTGTTATAAGAAGCATGTATATTTCGTATACGTTCGGTGCAAAGTTCAGCAGCAGCAGAGTTCTCTGAAAATTGAAGTTGTTATCCAAAGGCTACCGCAGCACAAGAAATGAGAAGCAATTTTTCAAAAAGGTCGGTGGAATATTTTTTGTGGTTCCTGTAACTGGTGACTAATATATCTAGACAGAGCTATCCAGTTCTGATTATTGTGTGCTAGAAAAACGGTTATTTTGAATATTTTAAATTATTTAAAATATTAAAATATTTAAATTATAAGCGGTTCGAAAAATATGGTCTATGTTTAGCAAGCATTTTTATGACGGAGTTTCACGAATTGCCACGCTGTGATTATTGGCTGCGTCACTTTAAGGCAGGTCACTAAACAACATATCGGTTGACGGCTGAGGCACGAAATCTAAAATGTCGAGGTAGCGATGACACACCGTACTTCCAGTTTGAAGCTTTGTAAGAAAATGCAGGGTGTTAGACCGCAACTAACACACAGCGAAGTACCATCGCCGTTGAAGCAATGTCAAAGTATTCAGGTTGGGGAATGTACCATGAATGTAGCAACAATTGCACCTTGGATTTTCACAAGAATACATTAGGGACTATAGAAATGCTTTCATATTGTGCCGGATAAATAAGTTGAGCTGGCCATTTTTCACCATCACCCACGACACAGCCTTACCGCATGACCATGAGGCTGGTCCAGTGTTTGGAAGTACAAATGAAAAGACAAGGATTTGTGGCATGAGCAAAAAGAGGAATAAAAATGAAAAAGATGACGGGCACCGCTACCATTTGCATATCGCCGGGGTTTCAGCTGGCTAGGGTTTTTGCAATTTAAAATTTTTTAGCAACGGCATATGAGGGGTTAGGTAGAAAACCTGAAAGAAGCATGGACAGAGCAAAGCAATTTAAGTTATCCTAATGTAACCCCAATGAAGCAAGGGATTTTTGAAAAACTATACTGAAGCCTATTGGTGTGGAGCCTAAATATTTGAAGGGATGTTCGCAAGGCTATGTACAAGACTTCAGTCGCGGTTTCTTGCTGCTGTGACCTGTGGCATCTCTGGTGTGCGGCTTTTAGGATAAAAACCGCACCGGCACTGTTCACGGGGCGGAAGAGTAAATGGCTGGAGGGGCATCCGGAGTCCTGTAGTGGCTCACCGCAATGTTTCGCGCCGCCACACAATACTTGCATAATCGACTCGGCACCCTACAATGTCTTCTTTCAGTGGGTGGCACAAGCTGGCTTGACCATTCCACAGAACAAAGTCCGATATCTTACTCATCAGTGAAGAACCTCAGTCAGGAGGTGCGTCTAAATTCCTTATATTCTCAAAAGAAGGCGCCTAAGAACATTTCAGCTACGCAACAGACATCAACTAAGAAACAAGTGCCCGCTTTTGTAAGCCTGAATAAATACTATTCTGATTTCCTTTCCATTACTAAGAAGCTCCTCACGCAATAACAGAGCTGAAGATCACAACACAACATCACCGGAGGGTGCCCCAAACAACAGAATTTTGTACATTAAAATCGGTTATTTCAGTGCAGAATATTGACAAAGCTCCTGAGTTTCAAGAACCCTTCATAATTCGCCCCTTGGCTTTCTTTACAGTTTTTGGTACCGGGACACCGTACAGGCGTAAGAAAACCCGTATCCAGATGCCAATGTCAGGCGACACGTTTTGAACCCCTGATGCTGTGTATTCACTGACAGAAGGTATCGACTAGCGCTTATATTGGTTTTCAGAAGAAGTTCCTTCTCCTTGTTCATGGTACGTCCTTTATCTTACAAAGAGACCAATTCACACAATGCTGTTTAGGTTCTAGAGAACATACTCACACCCGTTTACTCCAGTGAAGCTTGGAATATTCGATTGTAGTGTAGTAACAACGGTTACTTATAATATAAGAGCTCATTGCCCCAGGCATCCATAGTCACATCAGTTGTGCAGGTAGCTTGCCTTCGTTGTTTATTTATTGGTACATTGAATTTAATTTTGTGGGGGTCAGAAAATTAGTGTTTGAATTTCATTTTATGTGACGGAACTTTAAATTTCTGTTTTTGGGAACTCATGAGTTACAGATGAGCTGCTGTGAGGTGCACCAAATGACTGAGATAAACAGAGGTTGAGCCAGTGATCGCCAGGACAAAGAGAAACAGCAGAGCGGGCGGAGCGTTAAAAAACCGTTTTAAGAACGTACGGAGCAGCGCGCTCCCGAAAGATAGAAAGCAGCACTAATGCAAGATATACACCTGCTGCTCGTGCAGATATAGCGGAATTGAAAAGCCACCTGTTGTATATTTTGTTTCAGTTCCGCGATCACTCCCGGTGGTTGCGCCAGCGTTGTTTAGGTATATGAGCATGCGCAACTTGGAATAAAGGTTTTTTGTAGTGATGTGGACTCAAGCTGTCTAGCCATTCATTCATCGGCGGTACACGCCTCCCCTACAATGGCGCCGTGGATGCTCAGATAGGAGGGGGGCGTGATTTTCGCCAAGGGTTTCCCGCGCCATGAGTGTTTCATTGATTGAACGGATTCATTGATTGTAGGGTTTAACGTGCCGACGCAACGCAGCAGATGAGGCGCGCCGTAGTGGAGGGCTCCGGGTTAATTCAGACCACCTTGGGATCTTTAACGTGCGCCGAAATCTCGTACACACGGGCGTTTTTGCTTTTCGCCTCCATCAGAAAAGCGGCCGCCGCGGCCGAGAATCGAACCCGCGACCTCGTGCTCAGCAGCACAACGCCTTAGCCACTGAGCCACCGCGGCGGGTGCCATGAGTGTTTCCGGACTCGCACCACCACCTCCGTTTCTGCCCACGCCTGGCCATCCTGGTGTTGCCTGGCCGCAATGAATCCGCCTGTTCGAGAATTTTCTGCCCGCATCGGGCGCCTCGGTTTGTGCCGCGGACTGTCGCATGGCTCCCCTACTCTATAGCCTCGGTGTCGAAGGCCGGCGCATACTTCACACTGTGCCGCTTCCATCTCCGGGCAACGCTAGGGCCGGTGAGCCAAGAACTACTGATAAAAAAGCGGCAGCTAGCAAGGATAATACTGAGACTAAGCATGAAGCGCCGTCGTAGGATATCGCTGTCGCCGCGCTGCATGCGCACTTCACGACAACAACCAATGTTGTGTTCGAACGCCACCCTTTTGATAGGAGCGTGCAGTAACACGGTGAAGCAATCAACCAGTACTTTACCGCATTTCAGGAGCGTTCTGCTAACTACTCCTTTTCTTCTCAGGAAGATTTCCTGCGTGATCCGTTGTTGGCGGGTGTGTCGTCTGAACCTTCCGTGAGCGGTTGCTTCTTGAAGGGTCTTCTCTCCAGTTCGCTCGAGCGATGCATTTAGCGACGCACTTTGGACAGGCAACCAATGATATCTAGGAATTTGCCATTGGAGACGTTTAGCGCATTAATGATCGCGGAAACACACCCCCGCGCGCACCTTATTCCGACGGCCACTGCCAGCCTTCACAAAGCCGACCGGCACATTTTTACCGCTGTGATTTCTCTCGGCACAACACTACTTCATTCCGCTGCCCCGCCAAATGAAAGCGGTGTCATGGTTGCGGTATTATGGGTCATTTTCAGTCGTTATGCAAACGATTCGGCGCTCCATTTCGTCAAGTAGACGGCAAAAATTCGCCACCATAAAAAGTATTGAACATTCTGGCTGTGGCGACATGCTTTCGCCCTCCAATTACGTATCAGTAGTTGTTGGTCGAACGACGATAACTTTCCTCGTGGATTCAGGGTCATCAGTTTAACTTTTAGAGTCTCGCTCACTATGGTTTTGTTTACCTGTGGAAGATCTACGTATAAGCGGATACCTTCATTCTTCTTTTCATCTACAGCAATGAGGGATACTCTAATTGATGCCTCCGTTGCCCTATCACGTTCATATGTCCTCTTAAGAGACTCGTTGTGTTCGTGAGAGCAGCAGGCACCTGACGTTTGACGCAACAGGCTGCACCTTTGATCTCGTTTTGACGCGGTGCGCAAAAACTTTCTCCCTGCAAAGTCATGGATCGACAATTGCAGCAAACTTTTCAACTAATGCTGCTGGAAGGTGAATGGGCTGCTCCATCTCTGCCTTGATAAAGGAGTGCTCCGTTCGAGCGCTACTACGCAACGCTGCCGTTTCAAGGCACTGTAGTGAAGAGCCATCATTTTGCAAACCGAGCGCCCTGATAGCAACCATACCCAAACGCGAGGTGCCTTCTTCAAGAAAATAAAAAAAGAACTATTGTGCAGTTATTGTACGTTACATCTGCAAAAAAAGCAACCACACACTATAATTTACTTCGATTGATTCAGTTGTCTAATTTGAGGAGCGCAAAGCACTGGCCTTCAAAATGCTGCCTGGACAGCTCATGCATTCAAATTTGGACTGATCACCGTGATCCACAAGCAAATGTATCTTCGTTCGACCAACTACTACTGATATGTAAATTGCAGGACGTGTGGATGTCATCAGAGCCAGTATGTTCAATGGTTCTTCAGTTAGCAAATTTTCGCCACGTAGTTTATGAACTGGTGCGGTGTCTCTGTTGCATACCGAGAGATAATGACGCATAATACTGCAGCCATGACACTACTTGTTCTTACAGGGGCAGCGGAAAGAACCAGCGCGGTGCCGAATTGAACCACAGTGGTAACAATGTGCGCGTTTTCTGCGTGAACGGTTCAAGCGGCCGTCGCAATAAGGTGCGGGCGGCGGGTGTGTTTTCGATGGCATTTATGCGCTGCACATCTGCAGTGGTAAATTCCTGGAGATCATTGGTTGCCTGTTAAAACTGCGCTACAAAAGTACAGCTCGAGTGAACGAGAGAGAAGGCCCTTCAAGAAGCAACCGCGTGCGCAAGTTTCGAGATGACACACCCTTGCGTGTGGTCCTCTTTCCAGAGAAGCCATGGCTAAAACTGGGCATGGACATTGTCGGCGCATTCTAGAGGCCGGCCTACGGTTGAAGGTATGCGATCCCGCTCATAGATTATTATTCCATGTTGCCTAAAAAGCATGTTTCTAGCGAAACACCCAGCACTGTATTACGCATCTTAGTTTTAGTGTTCGCGAGCGAAGGCTACCCAGAAGACGGTATTTGCGATAACGGTCCACAGTTTGCATCTCAGGAGTTTGAGGCACTTCTGCAAGATTATGGCACCGATGTGAAACATTCTTCTGTGTACAACCCACAAGCAAGCGGCCAAGTGGTGTGCTTTAACCAAATAATAAAAGCCTAATTCAAGTGAGAACGTCTTGCTTGGCTTGTTGGTGAATAGTTGCCATGAAATCATGGCTTCATTCAAGTGGCGGTTCTTGAGCAGCGACCCTTGCGCCTCGCGGTAACAAAACCTGGGTGTTTACGGATTCCCACGGCATGCTCTTCTTTTCTGCTGCTACACGGGCGGCTGCCAAGAACATGGTTTGATGTCCTCGGGCATCCGTCGGTCACCTTCTTTGATTATCCTCAGTTGGAACACCTTTGTTTAAGTGAGCGTGTTAAGCAAAAGCAACAGGACAGCAAACGATACACGGACGCTCGGAAGGCTGCAAGAAAAACCAAAGCCGACGTCGGTGACTTGTTAAGTTTGAAGAAACCCACAAATAAATTTAAGGGCGTCATAAAATTCACCCGCCCAAGAGAACTGATCAGCAGAAAGGGACCATCTTCTTTCCGCCTGGATGACGGTAAAACATTTTCAAAGGTGGCAGGAGCCTCCGCCGCACTTTCTAAGTGGGGAAGAAACAGTGCATCAAGTGAAGGAGGTTCTCCGCCTACATGTGAGGACGCCACCCCAGAGATAACCACGTTGACTTAAGCTGCTGCTCCTTCGGCTGCGCAGGCGCCCAGGTCTCATTCGGCTGCGCAGTCGCCCAAGTCTCCCGGAGCAGTCACACAGCAACGCGGGGTGCAACCAGCAAGGAGACGACCACTAGTACGCTATGGCCGCAATGTATATTACGCGTAGTTGTGCTGCAGCGAGTGTAACTTACATCTTTTCAGAGTGGTGGATTTCTTTTGTAAACGATGTGATCATGAATTTGTATATAGGTATGTGCATTGTAGAGTTTGTAATTTTGTATAGTATAATGGATATGTAAAAACGTGATAACCTACTACATTACTAATCCGTGTAGCGGTTTTATGAAAGGGAATGAGTTGCATTTTCGGTTCGGTTCCGCGATCACTGCTTCAGGTGGCGCCAGTGTTGTTAAGGTATATAAGCATGCGCAAATATCAATGAGGCGTATTTTGTTCCGATGTGTACTGAAGCCGTGTAGTCATTTATTAACCGACGGCATACGCCACCACTACAGTACTGAAGGGGCCAAAGAGCGGCTCTCGGCTATGTCGAGCTAGCCAAGCAAGCTTCAGGGGAGTGCTGTTTTGCGGGTAGCTCAATTGATAAGTGGCCGGCAACAAAGTTGTAGGGCCAGTTGAAGAGCAGATCACCAAGAGCTTTATATGTGCTTGTGGCCTAACATATGCGTATGTTGTAACCATACACGGTAATTTTTACTTGCAGTTTTAGCGATTTTTTTCATTCATGCTTGACCGCAACTATCAATCTCGCGTTGGTTTTGTGTACATATTGTTGATACAAATTTATGTTTCCAAGCTGCACCATGAGCTTTCTCCAATTACCTAAGTTGTTTGACGAAACAGCCTCTTGAATAAGGTGATAAAGTGATGAGCCCGACAATTTCGGCGGATACAGGTGGCCAGTGATTCTATGTTCTCTGATCAAGGCACGGTAAAATATCTAGAGACGAATTTGTTTCCGTACCTGGAACGCAATGCATGGTGCCTCCTCGGGTTGAAATGTGGGTCTCTTCATTTTCGCAGCGGCGACCGGTGAAATGGTTAAACTGGATGTTCCTACATGCTAATTTTGTCAACTTTCGTGAGTGATTCATGGCAATTTCTTGGTTTATCCACCTTATATCTCTGTAAAGCTCTTCAGTGTAGGCACGTTTTGTGTTTTAAGTATACCTAAGAAGCTTTCACAAATTTTTCTTGAGAATTGTGTAATAAAGAAGAAAAATAGTACGTAAAAGTGAGCAAGAGACGCATAAAGTGACAGTCGGCAAGCACGCACAAGTGAACAGAGAAGGGGACGAATAATGTGGTTGGTTAAAGAATTTCACTGCACACACTATGTACAAAATTCTTGATATTCTGAAAATGGCGCGTTTTGAAAACGGGGCTCGAACGTTCACTTGGGCGTTATGGCGGTGAGAGATGAATGCTAAATGTCTACCAAGTGGACAAGTTGTGGCTTCCAATTTAGAAAATGGCGACAACCGCAGGCAGCATCTCGATTTACAATGAGTTTGACGCTGCCTAGCATGTCATAAGGCTCATGGTTTGTGTGACCACAAGGTGTGGAATAACGTAACCTCCAAAAATTTCCCACCAAAGTGGATTGCCCGATGACCAAAGCCGCTGCCGAAATAGCCCCCATGCGCATTCCCGAATTTCGTTTGACGGCTACGTCAAAACAATACAAAATATACTCATAGGCCACAAACAGCGATTGGAGCTGAAGCCTTTGGGACCTGGTACCGAGCAGAGGTTCAGAGAGAGGGACTAATATTCAAAGTAGAAGACGCGGCATTGGCGACTGATCTTGGGCCTCCTACCTCCTAGCGGGGCAGGGCTATGGGGAGTGGTCAAAAGTATTCCGGAGTCCTCCACTACGGCGCGCCTCATTGCCTGTTTAGCGTCGGTGCGTTGAACCCCATAATCAATCAATCAAGGTTAGGGGTACAAATGGAGAAAGGATTAAATATAGACGGTATAAAGAGGGACAGACAAATCACACTCTAAAGCACGTGTAGGTGCAGTGGAGCGTGGGAACAGACTATCACAGTTTAAAATTCAAACACTATTTGTGGCCCATGAAAACAAAAGAACAAAATATACCAAATACTTCCGCAGTCTAAAATTTTCCAACCTTCGCAATTTGGCTAAATTTTGCGATAAACATAAGATAAATTGCTGAAGTAAATAGGCCGGCCTTTGCCGGCACAGATATGCTTCGTAGTGTCCTCTTACATGGCCAATAATATTATTTTCATCAGCAAGTGCTCAAGCCTAGTAATCCTGCATGAAGGGCCTCTCGCTTACTAGTATGGTTTCAGCGAAAACTATGCAAAGCGGAATAAAATATTTGAAAAAGCACAGGTGACAGCCCCTGATGTTCTCGCGTCTAATAGTGTGCAGATACTTTCGGGTCAATGGTACTCTTATCCACAGCCTTTGTAACATGGTCTCGTGACTTCTGCGAAGTTGAGGAGCGTAAGCAAGCGAGCACTCTGGTTCGAGATGGAGCTTTTGGAGCTGTTTGTGTAGAATATGTGGTCAGACGAATGCAAGGCATTCCGTGCTCGGTTGAGTGTAGCGTTGGTATGTTGCCTACTTAGGGGTGCAACCACATTACTAAAAATCTGGTCTTCCTGCTGTTCTCATGCATTTGTGAACTCGTTTCGAGCGATGCCATAGTGCCTTGGTTTTTCTGTGAAGCCCCATCTTGGGCTCTTTTTGCACAACTATTTCAATAGGATATTCCCAACAGGGGCCAGGTGGTCATACGCGTTTATTTTTGCAGGATACCTCAGTACCTGTAGCGGTGATGTGCAGTTACAAAAGACTGTGCACTCCTGCCATCTTACGGAAAATGGCGCGACACGTTTTCCGGAACCTACTCAGTTCTGCTATGCTAGAAGACATCGTGTGAGCACCAAAATTAACACGTTGCAAGGCATAAAAACTGTCGCTGAGGACGAGAATGCTCTGACCGTGCCTTCAACAATGACATATGATGCATCCCTTGATTTGAAATATTGATTTTTGCTGTTGACCCAAATTCGAGATGTAACAGTTTTAGCACTTTCAGGAATCTACTGGGGCACCTGTATATCAGTTAAAACTATTAGATACTCGTTTAAAATTTCGGCGACTGCAATCTGCGAGCCATCAAATGTTTTGGCACCGAGATACTTCAAGAGTAATTCAGTTCCGCCAGTCCGAAGTACAGTCGAGAGAAGATGACAGTGATGCCTTGTCACTTGTTGGAGGCGCACACGAAGAGGTTCTTGCTACAGGCCTACCTGCACTGGGCTCGCTGGTTCTTCGGCGAATTTACCACAGGTTGAGGTGCATTCAGGCAACCCCAGACACATTTGTGAGGATCGTGCCCATGACCTTTAAAAAGTATGCATAGACATGATCGCTAAAGGTTACAATGTATATTAGAACTTTAGGCAAAACAGCCAACAAACACAGCTTGATAAAGTTCTAACAGTCTCGACACCTGTCGACCCCATTATATTCTCTGCCACTTCTCCAAAGACATGGGTTAAACTTTTAAAGCAAAGCTTTTTGCCTCTACCAGCCAAGGGTTTTGTCGTGTGCGCTACACGGCACTCCCAAGCAGTTTAAATAAAAAACTACTGGCAATGGCGCGGATCGAACCTAGGCCCGAAGAGAAGTGGAGCTAGAGCCCGTCGTCTCAGCGACTAAGCAACGCCCACACAGGGAGACTGGGAAGACAGACACTCACATTGATTCCGAGGCTACGGGGGGAGGGCGGATTGTGGTGGGACACAGGGAACAAGAGTCATGGGGAGGCCGTGTGAGAAATGACGCAGTAGCCACGCATGTCGCCATGCTCCGTACCCTTAGAAAGACGCTCCTCTTCATTTTCGTTCTGTCAACGCACCGCCACGCTAAAGCGGCGGCGCATGCCGCGCTACCCCGAACGTGGCCGACGCCGCGGCGTTCAGGACTCAGCCTCCGCGCGAATCCAATGCAAAAACTGGGTCCGAAGAGAAGCGGAGCGAGAGCAGGTCGTCTTAGCAACTAAGCTACTGCCACACGTGGAGACTGGGAGACATGCTGATTTTGATTTCCTGGCTACAGAGAGGGCGGGCGCTTGTTGGCGTAAATGCCAGGCAACGGCCGCCAGAATCTCTGCATTTCCTGTTTGTACAGGCACGTGTGTGAATTAAAGTGACGTCGCATGGGCAATTGTTGTGGGTGCTGTTTACAGCTTTGCTTACCAACTACCTTCACAGCATGCATTGCAGGCATTTTTTTTTTATTTTATTTATTGCAGGTTTATGTTTTGACCAAAACAGGCATCCATCAGTCGTCACGCTGAGAAATGTATACTGAGAGACAAGGAATAATAGCCCTTTCTATGTTTAACATAAACCTTATCGGGATTTGTTCAATGAATGCAAATGTTGCACTTTTGTACGTTAAAATTTTAACTCGCAGGTGGCAAAGTTATGTAAAAAGTTGTGCTTGCGTGTGACGTCGTGTTACGCCTGATTTCTAAAGACATGTATCACCCGTATATGCAGATACCGAAAATGTTTTGGCTAGCAATTTATTGACACGTATGAAAGCAAGGTTGAATAGCGTAGGGATTATGACTCCTACTTATGGAACGCTGCAAAGTACGGGATAATCGCGGAACCACGACAAAAGATCACGTGAAAAAATAGCACCTGGAATACCACAAGGCGTCAGAAGGTATAGCGATAAAAGAGCATCCGAGAAAAGTGCCCTGGCAAAAAGAGTGCAAAACCAAAGAGCAAACCATCGAAACAGCATGTGGGAAAAAGGAACACCTGCCAAAGAGCACTGCAACGGAAGACCCAAGACGACAGTATCCACCCCGAACGCGGCAATAGTATTTACGTCACTTAACTGTTTCCAAACCGACGAGTCTTTGCAAACCAAGGGGGCGGCAACTTAGAAGTCAACCAAATCTCTTCGAACAGACACATCGTCGCAAAACAATAGGACACCCAGCAAGTCATACGCAACGTCTGTTCAGGAGAATCTCAAGTCAATTTTGTGAAAAGGCAGTCGATGCAAGTCTATGGCTTACGCTAAGCATGCCAGCACCTCTGAGACCCCGCGAACAATCGTTGAAACAAGACGACTGGCTTGTCTTCCACTACCGACCGCCGACTGTTCTGATACCTATGCTGTTCGCCGCTATCAAGGCTATTCTCCGTGCACTTAAGTCTTCAGGAAGCGTTCGTGAGGTCGAAGCGGTCTTGGCTTTTGAGCCATTGGTGAACACCTCGCTCGCAACGCTGCGGGGTTCACCGGGAGCCACGTCATAACAACACAAGCTACAGGACTCGGACTGCCACTTCCAAATATTTACAAGAATTCAACCATTTTCACTGAAATGCGTGCAGCTTGCATTTAAAGCTTGTGGACTTTCGTTATCTGGTGAAAACATACCGCTGCCCTTCGATTGTTACCTTTGAATTACATGTGTGTGAGGAGGAATTTTCAATAAGTGGCTACCATATACTGAACTCGTCCCGATTTAACTAACCAGCAGACTATTTGGGGCCCTTCGCGATGACAGGCCACTCAATGACGCTGCAATCACATCACACGATAAAAACGAGCCTGCTGAAGCAATACTGTTTTCGGCTGTCAAACGTTCACTTTTATATTTGCCTACTACGAGCCAGGCGCTGCTTTATATTTTACGGGTAGACTTTTATTAGGAATTCTTTCGCAACCCCATAATTTGTGGTGATTTCAATGCACACAATCCCATATGGGGGAGACCAAAACAAATAAAAGAACGAAGAAAGTGGCTGATATCCCTTTTCTGCGTAACAAAAAGATTTTAGAAAAAAATTGACCACAAGTAATTACATTTTGTGTATTTACCCCTTTCTAATGATAGTTTGACAAGTGAAAATGGAAAGCTCACAGCATTTCACAACGAAAACAAACCCACACATATGTGTTGGGTGGGCTTCTATTCGTGTGAAGTGCGTGTAGTATGAATATTGTAAAAATGACATCATGCGCAGAAAAAGTGCATTTTTACGTAGTATTTATAAGTTTTGTATTCTTTTAAGGTCTACCTATATTTTAAATAGGAATTTGTGACAATAAATATTATTAAAGTTTTAAATAACATAATTATAAATATACTTAATAATATTATCACAAGTAATGACGGAACTACTTCAAAGTTTACGCACAAGAAAACATTACCAACGAGTCAGCACAAAACCGCGAAAAAGGAGACACAAAGAAAGGTACAAAAATTTTTTTATCGCTAGCGCTGCAGTGCACTAGCCCGCCACCCTGTACCGGCCAGCAAAATGTTTGGAACTACGAAAGCCCAGCCACACATATGTGTGGGTGCATTTTTCAAGCGTGATGACGAATCGCGGATGGAACGGGTGAATTTTTAGACGATCGTGTTTTTACAATTCCTGCAAATCGCGTCATTCGCTTGTTATTATGAAAACACGAGAATAGCATAAAGAAATACCAGTTCTCATCTTGAAGGCGGCTAGCGTGATCGCGGCGGCTGAGGCGCCGTTTTTAATGTGCGATTTCCGGTCCCCTGGTGGCGAAATGAGTCAACTACCGAAACCAATAAAGTCTCCGAAGCGTTCGTAGCGACTACACAGAGCTGTGAAGCTGAAACCGAAACAGGTGCCACTTATCAAATGTTGACCCCCACGTTTGTGTGGGCTGGGCCGTAAAGGGATATACAAATTAGTCATGGTGCTTACCCATTCAGTTACTCCACGGTAATTTCAATCAAGTAACCGAAAGTTACCATTCACATTGACCTGTCATTCGGCGCAGCTCTGTTTAATGGACGATTTACATAGACACCTGACATGAAAACAAAAGGCAGTGACAATTACAGAGTTTAGACAACCCCCATCGACCAACTCGCCTTGAGAAAGTAACTGTGGGAAGTGGGTCGCATTTACTAGCACTGGAGGTATATGTAAGACCCCTCGGAGTGGCCACGACGCACTCATGGATGCTATTCCGTTCCTGAAAACGATACGCCGACTAAAAAGCCGCCCAGATATACCACAACACGATCTCGAGAATCAAACGCTATCCGCCATACGAAGACGAGCGGACGGAGATGCATTATGCTCTAAAAGCATGACGTACTTGCGAGCATGACAACGAGCACAAAGATATAACAGGTACCACCTAAACAAGCTACGCCAGCAACGTTGGAGGAGCTTCTGTGCTGCGTAAATGCTTGCCAGATTCTGACACGGATATTGCGTGTGGTCAATGGAATGCGGAAACGCAGCACGGAGCTATATCTGTTCACGACCATTATCCCTCGTATTTCTTTTTACAACAGAAGAGCTTTCCCCAGCCGTCTTCGATGTGAACAAGCGCTCCACAGTAGACCGTGATGGCATAACCTATAAAGCCAGAGTACATTTTTCAGTTTTTTTCAGCTGTGTCTTTTGAAATACTATATTTCAACATGGGAAAGCGGTAAAGTGCCTCACAGGCCGAAGCTTGCAAATACTGTACCGCATTTAAAACATGGGAAAGCGACAACTAGGTATGCCTCTTTCCGGCCTGTTGGTTTCTTCAGTTGCGTTTCAAGGTAATGAAAAAATGACACATACAAGGATATTCTGTCTTATTAAGCAGGAAACATTCCTCTAAAATTACATGGCTTCCCCAAGAACAAATATTGGATTGATAACATCATCGCTCCAGTGGCTTCCATAAAGAGTCCTCAATTCTACCTGCACACATACTGCCATTGTCTTAGACGTTACAACTGCCGTCAACCCAGTCCTCCACGCAGCGATCCTCGTCTCTCTCAAAGACCATGGTCTCGAGGGCAGGCTATAAGCACAAATAGCGGACTACCTTGATGCACGGAAGCTTTTTATGTATACTACAAACGTCCCTGCTTTTTACTACATGGCGTGTAGCACAAGGTACTGCACTAAGTTCATCGCACTTCATCGAGATGATCGTTTCACAGAAGCGGGTGCTGCCACGTGAAGGGACAATCACGGTGTATGCAGATCGCATCTGTACCTCACGTGCCTCACGTTCTCGACAATGGGCATCGCCTCGCCTACAGAGAGCCCTCCATAGCATCACCAGCTACCTCGCCTCTCCTGGCTTTCAACTTTTCTCCGATAAGGGCGTAGCCTTGCCCTTCCCTCGAAAAAACATGGATTGTTATCCACTGATTCTAGGCGGCCGTTCGCTCTCATATACACGAGTTCAGAGATTTCGTGGATTTTTAATAGACCTCAACTTCTCCTGGTCCCCCGAGGTTAAACGGGTACGAGACTGCATGTCTTCGGTGACTAAGGTGTTGAAATGCCTTGCGGGTTCACCATGGGGCAGTGGTTGCCACTCAATGGTTATGCTGCACAACAACTGTTTGGGTGGTGTGCTGAGGTACCGCCTCCATATCCTACATCGAATATTTACACCTGTCGTGGGCTTATGCAGCGCCCTTCAAGCGTGGGAACCCTTGCTGAGGCACGCTCTTTGAGTTTTATGGCATTAGGAAACAGGAGACTTTGTGTGTGAATCTGAGGCAACGGCTTCACTAAACAAACCACTTTCTAACTCAGATAACCTCAAGCTGCGCGAGATCTGGATTATCCCAAGCAATTTCCAGTATGCCAATTTTAATTCTACGCTGGCGGAAACAAGTCACAACACGCACTTTTTCTCCTAGGAACATCACTCCCTTACTAATTTTGTGTCTCATCCCTGGTATAGTCCAAAAAGAACAATTCGTCACACGGAACTCTTACATATTGTGCTAGAATTACTAGAATGCATGTATAAAAGCATTAGGCTAGATCGCACCTGTTACGAATGGATCGTCATCCCCGCAAGGCTCATCATCTGGAATTTACGTGCAACTTTTTTGTTAAATGTTTTCACTTTATCTCCAGCGTGCAACGTTATCAGCTGTGATTTAGCTTAAACACGCACACCATTCATTCCACACCACGGGCTACCTCAATGAAGTATTTTTACAGACTTTAAGGCAGCTCTGCAAGTATTTTCAAGGAGGAGTATAACTCCGCCTACCATACCGAAGCCTGCAATGTCTCCTACCTTCCCCACCTCCCTACCATTGCTGAACACAGTAATAAACGGCAATGAATACCTCTTAATAGGGATATTATTGGATATCAAAAAACCGATAAGGCGGATCGTTCGGGCCACACCACCAAAACATACTGTAAAGTGTTATTTACAAAATCCCAGGCTTCTACCATAGGGCATCGCACAGCAACTGAAAAAAAACACCTATGATGCACCAAACCAAATAACCAAGTCGCTTTCCGTGCGATTGACCGGGAATTGAAATCAAGACTTCCAATACGCCTCCCTCGTAGCCTAAAACATCTTACCATCGCCTGCGGCTAAACTCGACATACTCTAGCCATTAAAGGAACCATGAGGACAAAACACCAGTTCGGTTCATTCGAAAGATTGCCTGGATAGAATCATACTGACACCACTGTTAACGCCCACTTCGCTGAAATAAGCTACATAACTAGGAAAAAACGGAATGACCATGCGACCCACTGGCTCATTTCTCGCAACAGAAGCTATGATCTCATATGAACCAAGCTGTGCAATTGGCTGAGGACAGAAAAAGCAAATGCACATTAGGCATGGCTTATAGGCTTTCCGAACGAACTATTTGCGCTCAAGCGTAATGCACTTTAATTCTACAGCAGTAAGAATTGTGCGGTAAACAATGAAAGCTAGGAAAACGCACGTAAGCATAGAAGTACCTATGCGCACTGCTGTTGGTAGTGGGTGCACTATGCTTCTTTTAGCCGCACAGCACTCCGCCGCTTTGAAGTTGTTTTACAGGACACTGGCCGATTGCTGTCAGCGGCCTTTTCTTAAGTGACCCAGTTTGTCAAGGATACCCCACGTTTCACGAGATGATCACTTTGCAAATACGCTCAAAAACAAAGCAACGGCGGACAATGGTTCGTAGAAGGCTATAGCAGCACCATTAGGGAAGGCTGATGAACAGCAAGTCCTCAAACCCGAACGATACAGTGGAAGTTCGCTTGAATACACGAGCTTCTGACGTCATTGCTGACTTTACAAAAACCCACGATTTGGCGGGAGATTCAAAAGTTTAACTTAAAATGATCACGTTCTTCGTGAATACGGCATCATTTGCTGCCAGACAAAAAAATTGGGGCACTATAAAACGCGAAATCTTTGAAACAAAAAACAAACTAGTGTTCTTTTTTTATGGCTCCTTTAACTGTTTCGCCTCGGACTGATGACCAACACACACTGTGACAACTATTTTTGTGTGTAAACCATTGTACATATTTTATTACAATATGTAGCCCGCTTGCCACCACAATTGTGTTTTTTAAGATATTTCACTCCTAGAACTAAGTCGGTAACGCTGAAGACAATTCTAGTACCACAGACTTGCCTCTCACAGCAGCTTCAGGGTCTGAAAAGTTTGTTTTCCAGTTCTGAGGACATTGTTCACATTTCAATTTTGTGAATTCCGTACCGCAATACGAAAAACAATCTGTCAGGCATGTCAAGAGACGCAAGTGTTTTTTTCGTACTCACACTTTTTATGGCCTTTTTTCTTTACTAACTACCCGTGGACCCTGTGGCTTTCCGGAAAACGTGGCAGGACACTTTCTCTGTGGAGGCTGTAGTGACGTGAGAGCTGGGGTGGCCGCTGCCTGGAACACTCCCCTCTTGCCCTCGTTCCTTGTTAGTTTAGGTTTCGGCCTACAACATCAGCCAAGAACGCCAACGACCACTGGCACCCAAAGTGAAAGGAGCGATACCTCCGGAACAGTTCTTGGGATGGTTCTCCGTGCTCGGCACACGCACGCCATTGGCTCGAACCGGAACCTCCTTCCGACCGCAATATTTGCCCCATTCCTGCGGCGCTGCTTGGTCACAAGCTCCGCCGGACCACTACCCTCTCGTGCTGCTTCGCCGCGTGTACCGGTGTTCCCCCATTTTTCTCCTCTTCTCTCGCCTTTTTCCCGCTTTTTTTGAAGCCTGCACATGTCGGTAGTAACAGTCACCTCCGTCTTGAAGAGGTTTCTTTGGGCTAGCAAAACTCGGCAGAGAAAGTTACCCCGGGCACAACGAGGTGTATCGCTATGAAGGACATTCTTGAGTTTCACCCTTTCTAGCACCGCTAGTACCACCACAAGAGCTCGTCCTTCGGAAACAATAAGAAACAGTCCGAAACACTGGCTAACCCAAAGAAAGGGAAACCAAAAAGGAGAGCATGATCACTTCATGGAGACACTGCTCGGGTAAACGGCACCGACCTTCTCGCTACTCTTCAAGTTTAAAATATTAAAATAATTGACCGTTGTGAGGTGACAGCAAAGTCCGTAGCTGTGACTTTTCCTCACGGGTTGGAAGAGCGCTAAAGCGATTCTGGGTACTGGGTTCGAATACTGGTATCGACGGACGCCCACCAGTTTCTCTAATGGGTACAGGCGTGCCTGGTCAATTGCGGACCCTTGAAAGGAGATTTCACTTCTGTAAAGCTGCCTTTGCCCTTGCGACGGTCCCCTCACCCTTGTTCATCTGTCGGGGCCATCGGCAGGCATGCTGCGTTGCGTCATTGCCCGGGACGAAAGAGTGTGGCGGCATGTCCTGCCACAGGCGGTTGTGAGGTGAGCGTCTACCGTGACTGTGGAAGCCACCGTGTGCATTCGTGTGCCTTCGTAGCGGCGGGAACCTCTCGGTAAAATATGTTCAAGCGACTCCCCGGCGTGGTGCTCGGTCCTTTTTCATGACTACAACGCTTGGGAAGTTCACCTGGCTTGCATGGGAAATCGCCCATATAGAAAGGGGTGGCTGCAAAAACGAAGGAACGTTTGACCGACGGCGATGGTAGAATGGTAGAACACTCGTATCGTAAGCGCGGGGTACCAGGTTCAAATCCTGGGCCGACGGCTACACGCCAGTTTGTTTAAAGGGTACAAGCATCGCCGGAGCCGCTGAACGCCCGCGACGAGGGAATAAAACGCTTGCAGCGTGACCACAAGCAGCCGTGGCAGGCTATGTGGAGGTCCCTCGAACCCCTTCCGGTGGGGTCAGGGACCACTGGGCACCGACCAGGCAAAAAGGTACAAGAGCCCCCTGTACTGCCTCGGCAGGGGATAATAGGGCTTGGACCCGCTCTACCACTGCGGCCTATGTGGGAGGCTGTTGCTCCCCGACTTCAGCCACTGGCTAACCACCAGTTAACCACCTACCAGTTAACCACCACTGGCTAACCACCTACCTTGCGGGGTTCCTGGAAACCGCAATACCACGCCGTACTGTATCATTGCTTAAAAAAAGTAGTAGGTACTTCGGTACCGCTGGGCACCAACCACTATAAAAATTACTACCTGCACCCCCTAAACAGGGGATCCAGTGCGTAGGAAGTTACCCGACTTCATCGGGAAAGGCACCAGTGGTAGGGGTCTTCAATTTAACTGCAGCGATGGCTCCGAGGGAGAGCCCTCGCATCGTATGCGCGAAGTACTGGGTTCGTAGCCTGGTACCGCCGGGCACCCACCGTATTACTACGCCGAGTAGGAATTCGAACTTCGAAGCTTGCAGAGCCACGCTATTCCCCCGCCGTGTATTTAAAGGCCAACTCAGAAAGCAGAAAAACCATTCACGTTCGTAAAAATCCCTCGAGCCATCACAGTCTCCGCCGCGGGGGGGGGAAATAGGCGGCGTGTACAGAGAACAATGCTGTGGTTTATTTAACGGGTACAGGCGTCCCTCGTCCAGCGCGGATTTGTGAAAGGGGAATTCGTGACTGGAAAGCAGCCTTTACCCCAGCGAGGCACCCCTGACCCTTGTCCATTTTATGGGGCCATCATGCCGCGTTGCGCCATTGCCGGGAGTGCAAGAGTCTGGCGGCATGTCCTGCCGCAGGCGGTTGCGAGTTGAGCGCCCAACGAGGGATTGGAAGGCACCATGTGCATTCGTGCGCCTCGGGGGCGCCGGGCACCTACCGGTAAAATAGGTACAAGAGACTCCCCGGCCTCGTGCTCGGCCCTTCTTTGAGACTACAACGCTTGGAAAGTTCACCTGGGTTGCACGGGAAATCGCCTCTATGGAGAGGGGTGGCTGCAAAAACGCAGGAAACTCGAACAGCAGCGATGGCTCACAAGTACAGCCCTCGCCTCGTATGCGCGAGGTACTGGGCTCGAATCCTAGGACCATTGGGCACACAGAGGTTTCTTTAATGGGTATAGGCGTCCCTGGTCGAGTGCGGAACGTTGAGAGGGGGATACACGTCTGGAAAGCTTCCTTTACTCTTGTTAGGGTCCCCTCACGTTTATCCATCTGGCGGGCCCCCGGTCATCATTCCCTGCTGCGCCATTGGCGGGGGTGAAAGAGTCTGGTGGCATGTCCTGATACAGGCAGTTGCGAGTTGAGCGTCGACCGTGGCTGTGGTAGGCACCATGTGCATTCGTGTGCCTTGGTGGCGCCAGACACCTACTGGTAAAATAGGTGCAAGTGACTGCCCGGCCTGCCGCTCGGCCCTTGTGTAGGACTGCAACCCTTGCCACGTTCACCTGGCTTGCACGGGAAATCGCCCCTATAGAATGAAGCGGCTGGGAAAACGCAGGAAATTTTAAACCGACAGCGATGGTCAAGTGGTGAAACACTCGTCTCTTAAGCGGGGGGTACCAGGTTTGAATCCCGGGCCGCCGGACACCGACTGGTATTTTTAAAGGGTACAAGCGTCCTTGTACCATAGCTTGTCTCGACGGTGGAACAAACTCTTGGAGCGTGACCACAAGCAGCCATGGGGGGCCATGTGGTAGGTCCCTCGAACACCTTCGGGTGGTGTCTGGGACCGCTGGAAACCCACCAGTTCAAAGGGGACAAGCGCCCCCGGTCTCGGCAGGGGATGAAGGGCTTGAACACGCTCTACCACTGCGGCAGACGTCGTAGGTTCCTCGGGGGCATTTGGTCACCCACCAGTATAAAAATGTTGACAGGCGCCCATCGTACGGTTGATCATGGGTACTGGAAAGCGTTACACCACGTCGGTTTGTACATTGGGGTACAAGAATGTGGGAGGTACTTCGGAACCGCTGGCAACCAACCAGTAAAATTGGTACAAGCACCCCTTGAGCCGGGGACCTCATGCTTGGGAAGTTACCCGACTTTGTCGGGAAATGTTCCAGTGGAAGGAGTCTTAATTTGTAAACCACGGCGATGGCTCAGAGGTGCCGCACTCGCCTTATATCCGGGAGGTACTGGGTTCGAAGCCTGGTACTACCGGTCATCCATCGGTTTTTTAATGAGTACAGGCGTCCCTGGTCGAGTGCGGACCCTTGACAGGGGAATCCAAGCCTGGAAAGCTGCGTTTACCCTGGCGAGCAGCCCCTGACCCTTGTCCATGTGGCGGGGCCCCCAGCCATCATGCCGCGTTGCGCCATTCTCGGGGGAGAAAGAGTCTGGCGGCATGTCCTGCCACAGGCGATTGCGAGTTGAGCGTACACCGTGGCTGTGGAAGGCACCATGTGCATTCGTGTGCCTTGGTGGCGCCGGGCACCTACCCGTAAAATAGGTACAAGCGACTCCCCGGCCTGGCGATCGCCCTTTCTGTGGGACTACAACGCTTGGGAAGTTCACTCGGCTTGCACGAAAAATCACCCCTATGTAAAGAGGCGGCTGCAAAAACGAAGAAACTTTTTTTCTCCAGCTGGGTTGTCGCTGTGGTGCTTGCTGGATACACTGGCACAGCATGCCATCGTCGAGACTTGCTGGACGCCTCTGCTCGAGGGTTTTTGGATTCAGTCAGGGGTACCTGTCTCGCGTTCTCTGACAAGTTGGAGCAAGTTTCAGCCTGGTGTCTGTGTGCGTGCTTGCGGTCCCTTAGGCAGAAGGCATTCTCTTGGTTCATGCTGCTTGCCCTTCTGCTCTTCTAGGCTTCTTGCCAAGTTTGTGAGAACTTGAGCTGCAAGATAGTGGTCGGCTGTTTCGGCCAGATGACCAAGTTTTTTGAAGTCCCTTTCCATCAGAAAAATTGCTAACTTCTCGTGACAGCTATTGAGAAACTGTTCGGCCACAATTTTGTCACGGAGCGCGGATGGCTCTGTATGGCTATGTCCTGCCAGCTATCAAATAAGCCAAGGACACGACCCAAAAACTGACATCTGGTATTAGAGTTTAGTGGCTTCGACTCCCTAAACTTCCACTGGTAACCCTTCTCGGTGTATCGGTACAGCTTCAGAAGTTTCTGCTTTAAATTAGTAAAATTCATCGCGTCTTCAGATGACATGTACCAGAGAGCACTGAGGGTTATGGCGTTACGGCTTTCAGGCACTAAAGTAGAGACAACGCCCACTTATCTGAAGGCTACCCTTGACTAGTTGCTACCCTCTCAAAGTACGAGATGTAGGCGTCGAGCTCATTCAATTTCAATTCAGTTCAATTTGATTTTTTTGTTGCGCTAAAAACAAATGCAAAAACAGTTTCGACCCATAGCCAGCGGCAGTAAGGGGTCCATTATAAAATAAGAATTACAGACAACACATGTCAGTACATATGGTCGCCAGTAAACTTAAAAAACGTCAAAAGGCACTCTAAACACTCGTTAGAGCAGAGATTTCTTAAATCAATACAATTATATAGGCCAATGAAATAAACAAGAGCACGTTGAATTTGTACCAGCAATAACAGCCGCAATCACCATTGTCACTCAGGTTGCAATGAAGACATCATATAACTGCGCTAGAATCACTTCAAATGCAGTATGTTATCACATGGTATAAGCATTATTTCAAAGTGCGCCATTCATTTCAAGTTAGTTCGGTTTTATTGCAACAGAAAAATTTTAGCAACTTTTATGTCATGTGGCAGGCGGTTACAGATCTTTACAACAGTATATTCTAACATACCTTTACTTAAAAAATTATTTTTACAGCTAAGGTAAGTTTTCCTAAGGTATGGCCCCGCATTGCGCGTGCAGAGTATTAGGTGTAGACGAGTCAAACGGAAGGTTGTTTATTCCTATGTTGTAGAAGCATTCAACAATTTTTTCTCACAAAGTAGATCAAATTATAAGACGCGTAGTTCAGTAAACAGCGCCTTGTTGGGTCGGGAGTAGCCAGAAAACGTAATTATTCTGAGAGCCCGTGTTTGTGATCTCCTCAGGCGCTCTAGGTAAGTATTGTATGTCCCGCCCCAAGACTCGATGCAATACGTAAGATGAGTGTGCACTAACGTGAAGTATAGGACATAGAGAATATCTGTGTCCAAGTATTCACGTAACGGAATTCGAGCATAGCAGCCAGATGCAATGTTCCCGCAAACTGCGTCGACCTGATGTTCCCGTTGTATATGCTTGTCTAAGGTCACATCGAGGTACGTAAAAAGGTTGGTTGGTTTGGGCTGCTCTTGGAAAATAGCTCATCTGATATCAGCCAAACCGCGATATCTGTTTTGCAACTGGAAAAGTACATACCTAGGTTTCTTTGTGTTGAGCATCAATTAGTTCCTCAGATACCAGTCTGAGATTTTTTTCCCTCAGTGTTTCCGTTGATTTTGAGTTTGGTAGTGTGATTGGGAGTAAGTGTAAAGGTAGTGTCATCTGCGCACATGACAGAGTTGGCTGAGGTTAATATCCGAGGCAAGTCGTTCACGTAAAGGGAAAAAATAACGCACCAAGAGAAGAGCCCTGCGGTACTCATCTTCGCAAAACTACATGAATAACGTCATATTTTTTACGGACACAACTTGTTGACAATGTGTAGGATAGCTAGCAAAAAATTGGAGCACCTTATCGCGAAACCGCTTTATTTTTATTTATTTAGCAAGATGTCATGGTTACTCTTGCCAAAGGCCTTTTTTATATACAGAAAAATAACAGCTGCTAGTTTGCTTTCGTCTAGCGCATTGTTGATAGACTGGGTGAGTATAATGACGGCTGAGCTGGTGGAATGTTTGGGACAAAATTCATGTTGCTGTGGGCAAATATTATTATATTTGTCTAGGAAATTGTAAATGCGTTTAGGGAGACTTTTTTCAAGTATATTACTAATAACGCCGACAAGAGAAATAGGTCTGTACCTGGAAGGGTGAGAAGTATTGCTATCCTTAAATACCGGTCTAACTCGGGCCATCTTTCCAGAGGATGGGTATGAGTATTCGAGCGGGGAATGGTTGAACAGGGGGCACAAAATTGGTCCTATGGTATTACTGTTTTCCTTGATTAGTTGACAACTGCGCAACAACCGACAATACTTCTTCGCCTCCATTTCTTGAAGGGAGAAATAGTCTACAACTGGCGGTAAATGCACACTGTCTCAACTTGCGACCGAAAGTTTCAAAGGTAGTTCAAGACCGACACTGGTGAAAAAGTAATAAATTCTTAACGGTGTCTGTAGTAACGGTAAGCAGAAGGTTGTAGCACTTTTTTCAATTTTAGTGACCTCGTTAACCACTTCCCACATTGTTTTGGATTTCCTGAGGCATCTTGACTGTGGCGAGTAAAATATTATTTTTTTTCTTGATCTTATTAAACACACTGAAAATATTCGTTTTCCTTATGGTGTAGCCAGTAAATATACCAATAGTCCTTGTTTCTTAGTATGTCTAGAATGTCTTCGGTCATCCAGGAACAAATTGCTTTATAGCGTTGCGAGGAAGAGACATTTCCACTACTGCAGCCTATAGGCTCACTTACTGTAGTAATCAGGTTCAAAAACTCAGTATTTACGTTTCTTTATAGATATGATGAGCTCTGATTACCAAAAGCTTGTTGCAGAATAATTTATAATTTATATTGGTAGTGTGAGTCGGCGTAGGTGTTTTTACCATAGGAAGTGCGTTAACCTGTACGAAGATCGGCAAGTGGTCCGAAATTGGTGTTTGGTAGACGCCTCCGGGTATACCTGTATCATTGTTTTCACCGCATAGCCGATTGATGCTGCCGAATACGTGGTTATACGCGTCGGGGTGGTCATCATATAGCAAACGTTTTATGATCGAATGAAGAGTGTGTAATGCCTGAACTTTTTGCAAGTTGTATCTATGTTCATATACCTGACAATTATTGCGAAAGTTTTGGTGTTCTAGGGTGAAGAAGACATGATTATTTCCATTTCATCGATAAACCCGGCAAGGCTTGCATCTAGCGTTCGGTAGACAACGCCCACTACGAGTCCCCATTCAAGTTTCAAAAATAACGCTTCAAGTGCCAGCGAACAACAAGGAACTGATGGTAAGATAGTGTATTGTAGACTATCTTTGCAGAAAATGCCAAACCACCACCACCGAACTGAGAGCCCCGTGGCTACGATATTGTCATGTAACCGGGAATTGTTACATTTTCATGTTTTGTTAGGCATGTTTCAATTGTCCCTATGATTTCAAACGACTGGTCTTGTTTAGAATAAAAAAGTTGGGAGTTCAGGCTTTTATTTATGCTGCGTACGTTACTGTGAAAAAGGGAAAATTGTTTTTTTGAGCAATCATGGGGTAGAGTTAGTGTGGCTTCCTTCGCTTTTCGGCTGAATGCTAGAAGTGCCACCTATTTTTTGTATATCTGCTTCACAGGTAACGTGGACTAATTTTGATTTTTCAGCTTTCCTCATGAGTTTTTTCCAGTCTTAGACTCAAGCAAACTTCCAGCCCTTAGCGCGCTTGGTTGCGATTGCCTTCCCCAGAAGAATATTGTTTTCCGGGCACAGATTTTTATTGACCAACGTGAGATCCGCCCCTTATAATCCAAGCATCGATGCGTTCCGTCGTGTTTTCTTTGCTGCCGACAAAAAACGGTCTAGGGTAGTTCCGGAGGTAAACTGAACAGCAGTGTTTGGTGGTCCTCTAGCCTTTGTAGGCACTCGATGTGCAATCTCAATGTCTGGACTGCACCGTTGTGTAGACAAACGCGAAGCGATTGCTTCAACGACCTTGGCAATTTACTCGTCAGTAACTGGTATGCCTTTCACGTCGAGGTTGCTCCTCCTGGTGTACCGCTTCAGTTAAATTAGCTGTTGTTTGATCTCATCAAGTTCTGTGCTTAGTTTTTGCTAGTCTTTCTGGCATTCGAGGACAAGGTGTTTTGCCTCTTTTAGTTCATTACGGAGGGTGATAACTTCGGTTTTGAACTCTACGAAGTTTCGGTTCATAAAATTCACTCCCTCTTTGGCTAACGTAACTTCTGCCTAGACGCAAATGTTAGATAAATGCAGCTCTTTTACTTCACTTTTTAGTTTTTTATCACCTCCAAAAATTTGGAAGTCATGTCTCTCAAAACCTTGAATACTTCTTTTATTCTGCAATGCACGTTTTCAGCGAGGGTCTCTTCAAATGTGGACAAACTGTCATTCTTTTTGCTTACCATCATGTGAAGGCGTATTTGTCACAGGTCACAGTACCACACAGAAGCGAAGTCTACAGTAACACGCTACAGCAATAACTACAGTAGCACACTAGTTTCAGAGCAGTCCGCAAGCCGTAGACAGCTCAATTACAATGGGCAGTACAATTAAAACCCCCCCTGCAACGAATGAAGACAGCGGTTTAACTTGTGAGGGCTGTGGACGCCTCGTGCCGCCTTAGGCGCCGTGTCAATACCTACATTAAAGGAACATGAGCCAGAACTCGGCCAGCCCTCCTGAAGGCGCAGCTTAAATTCTATCAGGGCCCATTCAGCCTGGATGCGAGCTCTTGTCTAGGAATTCATTTTATTGGCTAGTATTGTGGCTTCTTTAGTCGCCACACGTTCAGTCGCGCTTTGGTCCTTTCTTTCCAGCTTTTCGTGTCAATCCATTTTTTTAGAGCTGGACCTGGCAGTTTTTTCTAGATCCATCCTCCTTTTCCACACCCACTTGCCTGCTTAGTCTGAACATGAAATTAGAGCAGGGGTTCCTGTCGCGGATGCCAGAAATTTTGAGGCCTTTTGTTAAACAGGCGGACATGTGGCTCGGGTAAGAGGATGGACCATGGCGTACGAGGATAGACCATGCCATGGCGTACGAACAAGACAAAAACACAGATTCTGATGAGGACACAGAAACACTTGAAAACTAGTCTAGGGATCTTAACGCAAACTGCAGCAGAAGCGTAACACGATGGAAAAAGAAAACACAATACTGATGACGAGTTAAAAGCAGTGAAAATAAACGACACGCTCACGTCACAGTCAGCTCTATGCTGCGACGGACTGGCGCCGATGAAGCGTGTTGGGGCCCCGTTGGTGGAGCGTGTTGATAACTGTCCGTGGACCCTGTGGTGGACAGGAATTGTAGCGGGACACTTTCTCTGTGGCGCCGGTTATGACGGGAGAGCTGCGATGGCCGCCGCCTGGAACAGTCCACCCACGCGCTCCTGCCCGGCCGGTTTAGGCCGCGGCTCTGACCATGGCAGGAACGCCAACCAGAACAGGTGCCCCAAGTGGCAGAAGCGAGACCTCCGGAAGAGCTCTTTGGAGTGTTCTCGGTGCTCGGCGCAAGCGCGCCGTTGGCTTGAGCCGTATCGTTCTCCCGAGCGCAATATTGTACTTTTTTTCTGGCTTCTAAAGGTGGAGTATTAAGGGCGCTGTCTCAAGAGTAGGCGCAGGAGTAGTTCCTTCAGGTAGCCTTCGTAAAAAAACCCTGTATATGTCTGCTATGTTTGTTCAACAATGTAGAAAGTGGTACCTGGCTCCATGGTTGACACACTCATTTTTGCTTTCTCCGTTTCTTTTCACATCACTTCACAGATGCACTTGCATAATGAGAGTATGAGAGTATCTGCTGACCACTTTCAAATGCACTTTCACCTACACAACCAAAGTGCTCACAACTATGAGTGTGGGCAACTTGGCTAATTGGTGAAGAATCAGTAGTAGTATGAAACATTATTGAGCCTTATAAAGTAGGAGTGGTTTCCTAGTACGGGAATTAGAGTGATGACTGGGCGACCGACGCCCTAAATGCCAGTAGTTGCTGGACGTCCAGGTGGTCGCTGGTAATCAGGTTATCCCACAGGTCATGGAGGGGGAGCGGGGAAAGAATGTTTATGGTCAAAAAAGCGCATCCAAGACGAAGGCAGAGAAGGGAAATCGTGAAGACTCAAAATGAGACAGGCATGTGGTTGTGCCCTATATCCAGAAAATGTCACGGGATGACAAACGTAGCCTCTCGGTATTGTGTCAGGGTTGTAATAAGTGCTCCTGTACGGCTTAGGAGTATTTTCGCGGCAGTACAGAAGGCCGCTGAGACATCTGCGAAGAAGAGATTGCAAATAGTGGTGGTGTCTACCATGGGTCGTAGTTTGTGCCGTGCGCCAAAAATGTGTTATATAATTTGCCTTTGCACTGTGACAAGGGTTACGTAGGCCATACAGGAAGGTGTGTGGACGTTCCAATAAAAGAGCACGAACGATCCGTAGGAAACGACATCTCGGCACACTTGGGCGCGCAGACAGCCACTTGTCGTTGCGTCCCTTGTTTTGGCGGCACAACAATTCTAGCCAAGCACCGAGATAGACTCAATCGAGAGATTATTGAGGCGCATGTAATGGCAGAGTGGCATGAAAAATTATCAGTTGTCCATCTCTCACCCTTCCTAGAAGAGAAGTTGCATATCTTGATCGCGCATGATTGCTGTGTCTATCGCTTAACGTAGTAGTCAGTTCTAACTGGTTTAATATATTTCTTTATTTATGTTTTTGGTCATGTGCACTATAAGTATGACGGTATTTTTTTCATTAAAGGAGCCATGAAGAGAAAATACAACTTCGCTTAATTTGAAAGAACTAGGATTCAGTATCTCACTCAGCTCTATTAGAGCCACAAAAGCTGTTTTTAACGAAAAAAACGCAAGAAGTAATTAAAAACTTTCAAATTTTCGCGCCACAGTGACGTGTTATGAGCAACAATGACGTCATACGGGCCAACAATAAAACATAATTTTCAGTGCGTTAACTGCACGTTAGCATTCAAGTGATGCGGTCAAATAGAACTAGAGGCCCCATTACAGATGTCCAGTCATGTGTCGTCGCGACAGGTCAGTTAGGCGGCCGTCAATCGCACAAACAAGGTTCCGTGACGTCATAGAAAAGTTGCGGGAAATTGGCTAGGGGGTCGCCTCAGCTTTACACGTTTTCTTTAATATCTCCGTTATTTCTTCGAAGATTGCGATGATATTGGTATCATTGTTATCGGGCCTAAGCAGTCTTTCTAATAAACCCAACTTGTATTTTGTTTTCATGGCTCCTTTAAAATCTTCAGTTGCGAGTCAAAGCCGTGTTTGTGTTTTGCCTTCTCTTTCTGCGTCTTGGGTGCGCTGTTTTCACCCTAAGCACAACTAGCTTATCTCGCTTGCAGACACAACGTATCAAAGTAAATTGCCTTCGTCCGGTACCTCATTGCTGATAATTTTGCCGCACTCGTTCAGCCTAGTCTTCGGTCGTATGAAGTCTAGAAACGGCCACAAGGGTTCATAACTGTTGACGGCTGCACTTGTGTGAACATGAGAACCGGTGCTATTGAGGCACACAACGCCGAAAACGCGAGCGCCGAGCGCAGTCATTCAGCGTATACTCTAACATCTTGCCGTGCTTTTGTTTAAATAGTAAAGTGGTTAGGTGCTCAAAATGTACGGCGATGATGGTCGCCACGCCAGGATAACCTACCCCGCTGGGAAGAGAGATTGCGCCACTGCATGTACGGCGCTGCAGTGCAAGATCGGGGGACGCGGCGCACGTCCACTTCCCGCCCTAAATATGCACCGACAAACTACCAGGCCTCCGTCCGAGAGCTTTTAGTACGTGCATATTGCTGCGGACGGCATTGAGGGTGCCCCAGCCGTGCGTGGGGTAGCCAGCAGCGTACCGAAGTCGCCAATTGCAACTGTCCGGTCCAACAACCGCTTGCCGTGCACGATCGAGAACGCCGTACTACTGCCGTATGCTCCCTCCGCAGACCGCCCTTTCAAGCACTCAACGTGGTCCCACAAGTGCACCCGACGCTATGCGACGGCCGTCCGGTGCGTAAGAATTAGTTTGCGCGCCGGGACATGCGGAAAACTACCACTATAGAAACATCCGTGAGGCAGCTTCGAGTGCGTTCATTCTGCGGCGAGTACCGTTGCGAGGGACCAGCGCTTCTCCGTCAGGTGGCCGCCCGCGCAGCGGTTTCAGCAGATTGCCCAGTACGACTGGCTTTATTTTTTGTTGTTTGTCTTTGAAGCGTCAACAAAACAGAAGAGAAGCACAAGAGCTTTTGTTTGTTTTGAACTTTGAAGTAATATGCATCAATAGCCATATTTGGACTTTAAGGCACGCCGTACTGGAGGGCTCCAAATTAATTTTAAGAGAGGTTAGCGCGCGCCGCATTCACAAAAAACGTGCGGTTTTGCTGATTTCATTAATTGAAAAAACACCCACCACCGTCTAGATCGGACCTCCATGCATTGGATCCGCGGCACAACGCCTTAGCCACTGAGCAATCGTGGTGTGTAAAAACCGAAGAGCCCGACATGCGTAAAAACGGAAGAGCCACAACATATATTTCTGACTGAACACACAACGCCTTGTAGACGTCTATTATCGTCTTGTTATATTTTAAACATCTTGGCTGTAAGTGTTACCTATAGACTTGTATTGGTGTAAGTCGTGATGATGTCCTAACAAACATTGCCGGAGGACACCTGAACAAGAATTCCGTCGTCTTGAGCTTCGTCACATGTTTATAAGGCATCATTGTTAAGATGGCTAGAAAGGCGTATGCGGCTCAACGTTTCCGAGTCGTTGTTTTCTGGTTGACTACGTGGTAAGCTCGACAAGACGCCTACGAAATGTTCCTGTTAAGATGGTTATGGTACACCTTGCACAGAAAGATGAAAGATAATAATAGACGTTGAGATTTTGAGAGAATATTAGGTATTCAGCAAGTCAAGATGTCTACATGACGTGTTCTGCAGAAGAGCTCTAAGGTGTCGCTTTCAAACCATGCTGAGGACGTTTCTAAACCCGCCGCAGTGGCTCAGTGGCTAAGGCGTTGCGCTGCTATGCACGAAGACGCGAGTTCGATTCCCGGCCGCGGCAGCCGGTTTTTTGATGGGGGCGAAAAGCAAACATGTCCGTGTGTACGAGATTTTGGTGCGCGTTTAAAATTCTTAGGTGGTCAAAATTTATCCGGACCCCTCCACTACGGCGTGCCTCATCGCCTATGTTGCGTCGACGCGTTAAACCCTACAATCATTGAACGTTTATAGAGCAATATCGTCTAGTTGCCTTGAAATTATTATCATGTAGATGTCTTCAGTAGCTCAACAACAAATAGACATGTTCGTAACATTTTCTAACTATCAGTAAATACGTGCGATAGCCACCTGGCTATATGCGTTTTTTAATTGTCTTCGAGAGCTTGCGAAGTGAGTCAGCTAAGACAAACGTTCGGTTCACTTTAAGCCTCCAGCGTCTACAAGGCGATGTTTGCAAGGAAGCTTCCCGCCTTTTTCTTCCTATTGCAGGAAATATAGGCGTGGACAACAACCAGGAAAGGACGACACAGAGCTTTCTGTTATAATCTCATTCCTGTTCTACGCAACCGCAGTTCATGCTTTGGGATGCAAAATGTCGTACAAACGTGACCAGGGGCATAGGGAGGGGTGCTTATCGGGGTTGAGCACCCCCGCATCTCCGATATGTTGTGGAGCCGTCAAGTGCAGTGTCCAAGGCAACCATCTCAGCCGGAAACCATCTGAGTATTTTGTTTGGAGCCCAGGAATCACGTTCGGAAAGCACAACCACTATGTTTAGTGGCATTTTCCACTAGGGGAATTTGTAGCTCCTATTCAAGGCTTAATTCAAGGAGGTGGGGGTGGCGGTAGCCAAAAAATGGCGCACACCCATTTAGAAATATTGGTCGAGAGGACGTTTTGCTCATGTAATCAATCAAATATTGGACAATAGTGGAGAAGGACCAATTTATGTAATTTCGAGGGAGATAGAGCGAAAACGTTCACCATCTTTTCGTGGGGGAAACCCTGAGGAGGATGCCAAGCAGCAGGGGGGGTTTCTTGGTGTGTAAGTAGAGTTGAAGTAAGTAGTGTGAGTAGAGTTGGTGGTTGGTGTTAGAGTAAGGAATCCCGTGGGAAGGCTTTGGAGGAGATGGACGAGACACGCGCAGGCGCAGTGGAGGTGCGCGCAGCGCGTGTTCACACCGGGTTTATACGGCTGTGAGGAGGAGAATGGAGGACAGACGCGCATGCGCAGTGGCGGTGTGGACGGCACAACGAGGGAGGGAACAGGCTTGATCATAAGCATCCTACGGGAAGATGGTGTAATTTTATTGGAGGGGGGGGGTGTTAGAGTAGCCAGGCATTAAAGAGAGAGAGAGACATTGTACGTGCTATGAGTTTGTCTTTTTTTAGGCATTATCATCATGTTCAAAGTAGGTGACGTCGAGCTGTGGTTGGCGTTCCGCTTTGATTATGACCGCCTTATGGTCTGTGAAATGTAAAGTCAAGGGCTGTTGTAGTGGATGAACCCTAATTTTGCTGAACATGAGGTCGATACACGTTCGACGGATGGTTGTGGGCTGCTTGTAATCACGGCCCGCCGAGACTCGCCAACGCACGCCGCCGCCGACGACAATGAAACGTCGAAGGCGCCTGAAGCGTGCTCATGTCGTGCCGCCCCAGGAAGACACCAGCAACACTGTCACTCCAGGAGCACTAAAAGGGGAAGCGTGCAAGTCTCATGCCGGCCCAGGAAGACACCAGCAACACTGTCGCTCCAGGAGCACTAAAAGGGGAAGCGTGCTCGTTTCATGCCGGCCCAGGAAGACACCAGCAACACTGTCGCTCCAGGAGCACTAAAAGGGGAAGCGTGCTCGTCTCATGCCGGCCCAGGAACACACCAGCAACACTGGCGCTCTAAAGCACTAAAAGGGAAAGCCTGCTCGTCTCATGCCGGCCCAGGAAGACACCGGCAACACTGTCGCTCTAGGAGCCTTTAAAGGGTAAGACACCACCGAGCGTTCAGCAAGCCGAGCATGCGCAGTGGGGGTGTGGACGGCGCCACAACAACGACAAGGGAGGGACATAGCCCCGACCATGATATGCTTCGCATCTAAAACAAGAAAAACAGAAGAGAGAAGAGTAGAAAAATTATGCAAAAGTGAGGCTAATGGGAACAGTCTTTGCACGGTAGATAAGGCATATTAGAAATGAAAAGGCGGACGGCATTGCCAGAGGTGCCTATTGCAGTGCTCAGCTTAGTGCCCTCAAACGCCAGACGTCCTGGCACCAACATCTCGCAGGTGAGTGTCCAGCAGCCTTTTCCGCTGATTAGAATACAGCGAAAAAAAGAAGATATGTCCCTCGAAAAATATTTCATATGAAAAGCAGTGCAAGGGGGAGGTTGTGACATCTGCCCGATATAGGTATCGAATAATTGGAGCCATGCTCCGAGCTCGCACTCCACTACGCGAATAAGGATCGCTGCTTGAGATAAAACTATGTGTTGTGCGACTCTACCTGCGAATTTGCTGAGGCGGCCGCATTCCTGCGGCAAAACTATATCATGCCACCGCGGCAAAAATACGTCATACGTCGTTTTGCCGCATGAGCGGCAGCGCAGCAGCGAATTCACAAGTATATTCGCAACATGCGGAACACCCTCTCTGCATAAGTGTACACTTCAATGTATTAAACTGTAATCCTCTCGCTTGTTTCACCCGAACTGTACAATTTGACGCATTGTTGTGTAGCTAATTTTGGTGCAATTTTCTGCAGTACGCAATGGGTGACAAACCGCTCCGACACAATATATTGCCATAAAAGAAAAAGGTGTGAAGATTTGTTCCTAATGGTAGCTTGTGCAAAAAAAGATGACTGGGTTACAAAGCGCCAAAAATAAAACGTCGACCCCACACTTGTTTGTTTCTTTTTCACGTTTAAAATGCCCTTTCCGTGCTTCTGTAGTAATCAATAAATTAGTTCTTTACTTTCATGTTTCTTTCCTCTAGGTCTGTTGAGCATTTATTGTTTTGTGCTATAAACGCGGTTGCTGAGACGGGGTCCTTGAAGGAGACGACCAGGTCGGTACAACCAGCCGGAGTTTTTTGTGGGATAGCTCCAGCATCGAGTTCCAAGCGCGATAGCCAGAGCTCTGAATGACGATGATGAAAGAGCACGCGCAGTCATCCACTTCTTCGTCCTCCCAGCCGTCTCTTGGCGCCGGTGTTAAGAAACATGTGATATTTACCCCCCCTCCCTTCCAAACGAGGCATCGTCACGATGCGTGTTGTTGACATACAGAGAACCAGCGCGGGTGTGTTATATCCTTGAAAAAAAAAACATTTCATGCCCACTACGTGCACTATGTCCGTGCGAAAGAGACGCTGCCTTGTTGAAGTGCAGTCTTCGGGAGCCATGGTGTAAGTGACGTCGCTAAGTCGTTGAAGTACCCCGTAGGGACCGAAGTAACGCTTTAAAAGCTTCTCCGTTAGCCCTCGACGTCTTATTGGGGTCCACACCCATACATGGTCGCCAGGATCGAAACCGGCCTGTCTGTGGTGGGCGTTGTACTGGAGAGAATCCTGCAGCTGCTGTTTTGTGATTCCATGGTACGCTAGCTGTCGCGGTTTTTCGGCTTTCTGGATAATACTCTGGACGTTCTCGTCACCGTCGCCGTCATCGTGAGGCAGCATTGCATCAAGCATGGTTTCTGCCTCATCTCCATGGACAAGTGCAAACGGTGTCATGCACGTTGTTTTCTGCCGGGCGGTTTTATCAGCAAAAGTCACATAAGGAAGAACTTCGTGCCAGCATTTGTGTTCCATATCAAGGTACATGCCGAGCATGTCAGCAAGGGTTCTATTCAACTGCTCGGTCAGGCCGTTCGTTTGCGCGTGGTGAGCGGTTGACTGCCGGTGGCAGGTACCGGTTAGGTTCGTAATGGCGCTTACAAGGTCGGCATTAAACGCGGCTCCCCTGTCTGTAATAACAACCGATGGAGCGCTGGGGGTGAAGCACGATGCTTTCAATGAAAAACTGGGCCATGGGAAGTGCTGTGCAGCGCTGAAGCGCTCTTGTTTCTTCGTACCACGTTAAATATTTGGTGGCGACAATTATCCACTTGTTGCCTGCTTGAGAGGTTGGAAAGTGTCCCAACCAATCCCTGCCTGTCCGCTCAAATGGCATTTTCTGTACTTGAACCGGTTGCAGTAATCCAGCTGGTCGGCCCTGTGGAGTCGTGCGTCGTTGGCATTCGCGGCACGTCCGTATGTACTTCTTCACGGTGGTGGCAAGGTTCAGCCAGTAATAATTCTTTTTTATCCTCGACGTCGTTTGAGCGTAACCCAGGAGGCCAGCCGCTGGGCCATCGCGGCACGATCGTAGTACTTCACTTTGGAGACACGCGGGGACAACTAGGAGGTAGTCTCTTCCGCAAGGAGCAAAGTCTCGCCTGCAAAGGATGTTGTTGCGCAAGGAGATGTGCAACCCGCATGCGAAGGGCCACGGAACGTTGATATTCCGGCCTTGTAAAAAGCCCAAAAGAGGCCGCAACCACTCGTCCTCCCTCTGTTGCTGAGACAAAATGGTAGCATCCAGCACCCCGAGAAAGGCCATGTCATCATCATCTTCAATGTCGGTGTGCTCGACTGGCGCTCGTGAAAGGCAGTTAGCGTTAGAGTGTTTGTTTCCAGACTTATAACTCACCGTTCGGTCGAACTCCTGAAGTCGGAGGCACCAGCGAGCTAAAGGCGCCGTGGGGATCTTTACATTGGACATCCAACACAGGGAGTGGTGGTCGCTTACTACTTGGAAAGGGCGGTTGTAGGGGTAAAGGCGAAATTTCATGACCGCCAATTCAACGGCCAGACATTCTTTTTCCGTTGCCGAATAGTTGGTCTCCACCAGAGAAAGGGATCAGCTTGCATAGGCCACTACTTTTTCCCCACCATATTGCGACTATAGAAGTACAGCTCTAAGACCGACGTTTTAAGCGTCTGTATGGACCATTGATGGCAGCTTTGTCGTCAAAGTGGGAGAGTACCGGCGGCATTTGTAAGCGAAACCTGAGTTCTTCGAAGGCAGCCTGGTGCTCCCCAGTTCAATGGAAGGTGACATCATTACGGGTGAGGGAGGTTAACGGGTCCGCGATGTTTGAGAAGTTTCCTATAAACCTACGGTAATAGGAACAAAGGCCTAAAAATCATCGAACAGCCTTTTTGTCCGCAGGGGTTAAGAATTTCGTCACCGCTGCTATCTTGCCCAAGTCGGGCTTGACGCCGGCGTGGCTGACAGCATGGCCCAAGAAAAGTAGCCCCTGGTATCCAAAATGACTTTTTTCCGCTTTCAGCGTGAGAGCGGCCGGTCGAATGGCATAAAGAACGGAAGATAGCCGTCGAAAATGTTCCTCAAGGGTGGGAGCAAACACGATGACGTCGTAAAGATAAACCAAGAACATCTGCTACTTGAAGTCAGATAAAACAGTGTCCATCATCCATTGAATTGGGGCAGTTGTGGAACACAGCCCAAAACAGAGAACCTTAAACCCATAAAAACCATCTGCTGTTATGAAGCCGGTTTTCTCGCGGTCGCGCTCATCAACCTCGATTTGCGAATACCCACTTTTCAAATCCATCGATGAAAAGTAACGGGCATGACGAAGCCGGGTCGAGGTAGTCGTAGATCCGGGGCAGCGTGTACACGTCCTTTTTTGTGACTTGGTTCACCGTCTTGTAATCTATGCAGAATCGCAATGTCCCGTTCTTCTTTCTTACCAAAACCACGGGGGACGCCCACGGACTCCGAGATGGCTGGATAACGTCGTCTTGCAACATCTGTTCTACTTGGACTTCGGAATGGCGTCGCGCTCCTTGGTAGATACACGATACGGGTTTTGGCGAATTAGGTCTCACAGCGTCGGCAGTAATGATGCGATGCTTCGTCAGTGGTGTCTGACGCACAGCAGACGATGATGAAAAACAGCCTTTGAAGCTCATTAGCAACTCACGAAGGGCTCGCTGCTCCGCGTGAGGTAAGCTCGAATTGATGTCAAGGATAGGATCGGGAGCGCCTTCGCCAGGTTCAGTGCCTTCTAATACAAAACAGTCATCGTTGCCCGCGATTTCCTCGAAGTAAGCAACGGTGGCACCCTTAGCGACGTGGCGGCGTTCCTTGCCAAAATTGGTCAGCAATAATTCCGCACGGCCCTCGGTGAGGTGCAGCACGCCTCGAGCAACTGCGATGTCGTGATTCAGCAATAGGGCGTCCATACGCTCGGTGATACCATCGACGGTACAGCGAACATCACACATCACAGAAACTATCCTGCAGGACCGCGGCGGCACGTTCACATCATCGTCGATAACACGCAACGGCGCACGGCGTACTCCATGTTCTGGGCGGCGATTGCTCGCGGCGAACTTAATGGAGCGTTCCCCAACGTCGATGACAGCGTTGTGCTCACTTAAGAAGTCCATTCCTAGAATTAAATCCTTGCAGCACTCGGGGAGGACGACAAAACTTGCAACGAACTCGGAGTCGCCGATACCAATCCTGGCGGTACATTTGCCCACAGGCGTCATCAGGTGACCACCAGCCGATCTAATCTGGAGCCCGAACCACGGTGTCTTTACTTTTCTTAGGCGATCAGCGAGTGTTTGGCTGATTACGGAGTAGTCCGCACCAGTGTCGACTAAAGCAGTTAATTGGTGCCCGTCTATGGAGTTAAAATGTCCGCGCTGCCAATTTCACCGATATCTCCTTATTCTACTCGCCGTGCGGTCAGAAGGCGACGTCGTGGCTCCCGTCGGCGGGATACTGGGTGCTGTCGGCAAGGTCGCGTGTTCTGCTGGGGACGCTGCGTGTTCGGTCGACGAGGTCATCGTTTGTCGTATCGGCGAGGTCGTGTCTTCGGTCGGCGGCGTAGTTGGTTTTCGAAGGTCTTGCCAAGGCCTGCCGGTAGCAACCTTGCCTCCTGAGGTTGCGGCGGTTAGTTTCCCCGCCCAGGGCTAGGGGATCTTCCACGCGGCGGTCCTCGGGGGTCTCGACGGTCAGGTGACGAGCCGCTACGGTGACGAACGTGACTCGGCGGGGGAGGGGTGAACGTCGGAGGATTGGCGCGGGACTTTGTCTGGCAGCAAGGTAAGCTTCGATTTCCGCAGGTCTTTGGCCAAAGCGAGGTCGTGAGGCGGCGGGTGAAAAGCCACGAAGTCCAATTTCACGGTACGGGCAACGGCGGTAAACGTGGCCTGCTTCGCCACAATGATAGCACAGTGGCTGGTTGTTGTCATCGCGCCAAACGTCCGTCTTGCGCACCTGCGTTCCATACGAACTCTGTTGTTGGGACCGAGAGTACGTGGCGGAATCTGCTCTCTGGAGTCGGGGGTCGGTTCGAGGCGCCAGGGGCGGCAGTGGTGTGTGTGCGATGGGCAGCTGGCGACGGAGAGCTGTTACATAACTCGCCTGTGGCGGTACCTGCTGCTCCGCGATCGAAAGTGCTTGTTGGATCTCTTGGCGAACCACATCAGCAACCGAGGCAGGCGCAGGTTCCAGCCCGCCAATCCCACTCAATTGCAGCTCTTCTCGTACAATTGAGCGGATGATGTCTCGAAGGGTTGTGTCATTGGCCATACTTGTTAGGGCGCCAGCAGTACCGGACGAAGTGCCGTTCACGCGGTTGAACTGCCGGCATCTCTCTTGCAGGGCTCGCTCGATGGCTGTTGCTTCCCTGACGAAGTCTTTCACCGTGCGAGGAGGGTTTCGTACGAGACCTGCGAAGAGCTGTTCTTTAACGCCGTGCATCAGGTAGCGCAGCTTCCTCGGCTCCGACATTTCAGGGTCAGCCCTCTTGAACAACCGCGCCATGTCCTCCGTAAACATGGTCACGGTTTCATTGGGTTTCTGGATCCGCGACTCCAACAGCCGCTGTGCAAGGTCCCGACGGTCTGTGGTGGCGAAACTTTCCAGAAGCTCCTGCCGGAATTCTTCCCACGTAGACAACCTCGCCTCGCGGTTCTCGAACCACGTCCTTGCACCATGTTCGAGCGCGTAATAGACCTCACGCAGCTTTTGGCGAGCATCCCACTGGTTGAACGATGCGACCCGCTCAAACTGCTCCAGCCAATCCTCGACGTCCTCAAAAACCTCACCGTGAAAGATGGCCGGAGTACGGGGCTGTTGGAGAGTCACCTGGGGAGTAAGTGCTTGCGCCATTACTTGAGGTTCCGAAGCCTGACGTCTAGGTGCCGTGAAGTCAAGGCGACCGTACTCTGGAGACAGTCCGCGTTTGCGACGACTAGCCCGATGGACAGGTGTGTGGACAGGGCTAGGCCGTTCCGGGCTGGCCGAAGGGGTCCTTTGCATGGGGTAGTCGTACCCGCACCTCCACCAGTGTCGCGTACTATAAGCACGCAGATACTGAGCCGGGGTCCTTGAAGGAGACGACCGGGTCAGAACAAGCAGCCGGAGCCTGTTTAATCGGATAGCTCGAGCACAGGGTTCCGAGCGCGAGCGCCAGAGCTCTGAATGACAATGATGAGAGAGCACGCGCACTCAACCACTTCTTCGTCCTCACAGTCGTCTCTTGGCGCCGATGAAACACGTGACAATATTATCTCAAAGGGAGGGAATCTAGTGCTGAAGTTCAGGCTGGTGTCCAGGGCGAAAGCGGCTTCTTCGAGCTTTTTTGTCGATTTTGACTGCTCGTGGTTGCAAATCTCACACAAAACAGTGACTAGGGGGCCATTGCTTCGCTGGAAGAGCCCGTTACTGGCAATCCTGTCTGCCACTGATTAGTGTGCAGTGACTCTTTTCATTTTCATGAAGTCTTGAATTCTTTTGAGTAAAATTTTCTTGTGCCCAGAGAGCAATCATTTCGAGTTCCGAGTCAATGAAACATGAAGTGGAGATGGTTGATTACTTCTTTTGTTGACACATTTGGTACTGGTGTTGCAACAATATACCGCGTGGCGAAGTAAATCATATTGAGCATCGAGCCCTATTTTCCACTGGATGGAATCATCAGTACATCAGTAGTAGGTACATCAGTAGTAGGCATGAATTCCATCTTGCCGACGGACCGGCTCGTTGGTCTGCTGCCTTCATGGAAACGTTGGCATTCTTCCACATAGCTCGTAGCGGTTGATAGCATGTTAGCCCACTCAAAATGTTGCTGGAGTTTGTCCATCCGGCGTCTGACATTGTTGGGCCCCCTTTCATCGTGAGCGAGCTCTGAAACGCTTCGTTGTATCTTTGCTCGTACAACAGAAAAGTAATGTCCTTCGGACATTGTCCGATTGATGATGTCATTGACAAAAAAACGGTCCAGTCGTGTTAGGCTCAGCAAACACTTTTGCTTTGTGTTTTTGCGAAGTAGTCTACATTTTGCTTGGTCGTGAATACATGTGTCTGAGACAGCGCTGCCCATGAATACCGAGAAAGCATGTCAGCGACATGGGTTGGATGTCCAGGGCGGTGCTAAACAGAGAAATCAATATTTGCGAAGTCCTGGAATATTCAAGTAAATCAGCGGGAAACTTGAAGTTCCTGGTCTACCAAGCGACCGACCAATCATCGATGAGCAGGTGAAATTTTCTGCGAAGAAGCTAATGACGAAATTTCACTGTAATTTCCCAATGCACAGCCAGTGGTTCCCCAACGTTGCTGTGTAGCTTCCGTTCAGACTGTCAGGGATCAGTTGGCGTATTCAAGTACGATTTTCTTGACGGCTTTTTTAACACGAAATTGATTTATACCATGAAACACCAACAATTCACTGAAGGCATATCCGTCATGGAAATTGCGCCAGTACAACGAACACAAGAGGGGCAGCAGAAAGAGTTTTATTGACGCGGAGGTGAAGTGGCGTAGTGCATCGTGACACTCACGAGCGCCGACAGTTGATTATAGCCTCGATCGGGCAGTGTAAGCTGCGTCGTTCCTGAGTGCGAAAGTGGGAATGGCAACGTCTAAGAGAACTGTTGCATTACGCGCCGAAAAAAAGGCAATGACGCCGACCGGCGAATGCCGCGAACATGACTGTTTTAGTGCGAAGAGAAACGACAGAGGGAAGGGGAACGCGTTCACGCGTTAACGGCCTAAGCTGCGAACGCTGTCTCTCGCGTTCCACAAGCTTAGCTTGTCACATCGCAACCGCCTGGCGTATACGCCACGGAGCAGAACCAAAGTGTTCGCACCATTCCCGAAGCGACGCGCCCGCAGGATGTCGTTCACCATGCACACCCACAAGAGAGCCGCCTACCCGCAGATCATGCTGCTTTCGCTGTACATTTTACTGCACATCTCCCTTTCGGGTTTTACCGATTCCTATGGCAGCGGAATGAACCATTTTTTTACTGCAAAGCAGTATATGTCTAACGCTCCAGATTTTACTCCGGTGTCACTAGGCGCCGCTCCGGGGCCCCTCATCACCACCGTTCACACCTGTTTCACAACTATTCTCCACCTCGCCTCCATCGATGCCCTTTTGGCAAGTTCCCCAGTCGACAGCTAACGGTGGTAGTGCGGATATCAGATGACTGCGAAGCATAAACAGAAGCACGGATGGGCGTAAAAATGAACTGACGATTACTAAACTCCCTAATATAAAATTTGTGCGCCGCGCGAGCTGCTGTCTTTTCGGTAAGGGTGCATTTCTGCTGCGTCTCAGGAAGGGTTCGCGTGATCCGCAAACGTACGGTGGCGTGCCTTCTCTGCTGCTACCTCATAGTGGCGCTGCCGCCGCCGGCCAGCATGTTGCAAACCGTGTTTGAACCCCCCGCGCAAATGTCACGTGGTTCGGATTAGCCCTTCACAACACAGCAGCAAGCATGTTGTTGCATATCGTGTTTGAACCTTCCCGCGAAAATGTAGCGTTGATTGGATTAGCCGAGAATGGAACAGCATCTGGGGAAAGTGCCAGAGGAAGGACGTTTCTTAGTGGCGACACATGAAACCTGTGTGTCACGGAAAGGCAGTGAGACAGATGAGGCTGTAGCCGCACGTGGCGTAATCCGCTTCACGCTTCACAAGGCGCTCAACTCCGTTTTTTCTTTCGTCGCTGCCGCATTCGCTCACTCTCTTACGGGGATATAAACAGACGCCGCTCTCGTGAAGCATAATTGAAGGCTGCCAAAATGCTTCCCCTTAACGACCGAAACCCGGCGTTTCCAGTCAAATTCATTTCGTCAAGTAGCTGCGGATCCCTCCAGGTAGATGAGAAACTTCCGCAGTTGGAACGCCTGCTTGAGCCCATTTTTTTCAGCTTCGAAGGCCGTCCCAGCGAGATTTTCGTCGGGGTCTTTCACGTCTAAGTATGTGCCGCCATCGGTTGCTGGTTTATGCGTGCACGGTTTCCGGATACAAAAACTCCCACCTCCCCTCACGCGAACCCCTGTGTAGATGCGACGCAAAGGCGGAGCGGCGAAGGGAACGCGTTTTATAGCGCGCATAACGTTGAGGGGACTGCGTAGGCCGGTCCCAGTGGATGACGACGTTGGCGTACTTGTAAAGCGGCGTGGACTCTAGGTGTTTGAGCCAAGCGTGGATGTTGCTTCTTCGCGGAGAACGGCACACCGGTTATATGCGCAGCGCGCCCGAAGGAGAGGAAACCCGGGAAGAGAGAGTACTGCACATGCGCCGGCCCCAGCGTGTCTGCCGCGGCTATAACGCAACACAATCCAACACAATCCACTTTAATCTAATCCAATCCAAATCAAATCCAATCCAAGCCAAGCCAATCCAAGCCAAGCCAATCCAATTGAATCCAATCCAATGCCCCTCGCGAGAGAGTGTTGGCTATCGGAGAGGAGAGGGGGTGAGCGGCGGAGAGCGCAGCTGCGCGGCGAGGAAATGGGGGAGGGGCGGACAACGCCGACGACGACGACGATGACGCCGGAGGGACAAGGCGAGTGAATTAGATGCTCTGGATCGAAAAAGTTGCGCGTGCACGTACAGCTAGGCTTCATGCCGCTACCGACGAAATGCCAATTGGGCTGCTGCAAGATTTAGATGTCGAAGTCACATGGCACAATGCGGTTAGTCGGAGGTCCTCTTCAATCGATTGGTTCGGGTCTGGGTTGATGTGTTACACATACATCGTACTCACACAGTAAGATGCATACCAGGGCGAAGGAAAACAGACAGCCACATGTTGGTACACAAGAACAGGGCTCACGTGCTCTCATTTTTTAAATCGTTATGGGACGAATGCATTCCGATCGTTCCGAAGAAGTGCAAGAATTGAAGTATTAGCCCGAACACAAGCGCGAAGGGGTGCAAAAACAAAGGAAAGCAGCTGGCGCCGCCATTACCATCTCAAGTGCAGCTCGTTGAGTAGCACACAGTGGCGAATGCGCATTCCAAGTCAGCCCTTTTTGATCGGTTCAGTGATGGACGTCGCTTGAGCAATTTGCCCATGGCTGGCGAAGGCCAGCACGCTGTCTCACAATCAGCGTCTCTGAGTGGCCAGTATCACTTCTAGTCGCTACGCGGAAAGTCCGAGCGCATGTCTCGTGCCATGAAATCTCACGTACAGCCGTTGTGTAATTGCGGATCGTTTCCCATGAACAGGGGAATTTATGCCAGATGGGCGTCTGTATCATCCTTCTTCACAGTGGTCTAATTGGGCGTTACGCGCTCAGCTTGGTAGTCGAAGACACCGGTTTCTTTGCGGTTATGTACGTGTGTTTAGCTTTGTGTAGTAGAGTAGTGGTTTCATGCTCGTACTGATGGATGACATATCCGTTGTGCTGGCTGGAGGTTTAAAGGGGGACGTTAGACGTCCCAATGGGACCTGTCCGGAGTCTTTAGTGGTAGAGCGGATTGGGTTTCTGTGTTAGGCATGTTCAGATTACCGACGCAAAAGCCGTATTGTGATCATGGACGTAAAAACTGCCATGTCACGCACTTCGGGTGGCTGAGAGGTAACATGACGTCATTCTTTAAAGTTATTACGACTGTTGCGGCAATAGTCTAAAGCCGGAATTACACAAACAGTAAGATGCTTACGACGCGTAAGGGGCAGAGGCAGTTCCATGTTTATCTCCGAGAACAAATCTTGATTCGTCAGAGGTTCATTCAGCAAATTAGCAAGAAAATACGATCCAGCGCAAATTACGAAAAACGTGCTTTGTTTCGTGCACTTCGTGGACTGCATCCAGGTTTGCAGGTCGCCCTTCTTCACAGTGTTGAAGGGCACAAATATTTTGTGTCAACAGCACCCAAAGAGCTGCTGCAGATGCATCCTTAGCAACTGTTCGGGGTGCCCCGAGATCAACGCGACCAAGTATTGCCGCTGTCGCGAGAGCCGAATGGATGATCTGAAATGATTCATCGCACTCAGGTGTCAATTTGCATTCGGCAGTCTGCAAGGCAGCTTGAAATGGCCCGAAAACCTTGGAAAAGCCAGGAATGAAGCTTCAGTACAAGTTGGCAGTTTGAACCCTAGATAGTAGCTGCTTCGACGTTCTGGCGCAGCCGGTATGTGCAAGATGGCTTCGAGGTTTTCAGGGGTCTGGTTACTTTCCTTGTTGTGAAATAAAAAATCCCAGAAATTTCCGTCAAGCAGCAGGAAACACCCACTTCGTTAATGAAGCTTTAAAGCCTGCTTGTTGCAGGAGGGTCAAAGTCTTGTTGAGAATGTGAAGAAATTCTTCAAACGAGTTCGCAAAAATGATGACATCCTACAAGTATGTGTTGATTCTCGAACCTGGGAACGGGCGCGTGCGCGGTGACTTGGAAGGAACAGCAGAAGGAAGTGCGTGGGATCTGGCTCGCACTCGTGCTTGATCAAAGAAATAAAAATGCAAATGTTCGAACTGTAGCGCGGCATCGGGGCTCCTTGAAAGTTAGTATTTTTGGTGCCGTAAAATCCAGGAGACGACCGGCATCGTACCCTGACAAATGGATACGTTTTTCCACCAGCGAGGCACTCTTCGTGGAGCGGTCACGGGGCTGCTGAAGCACCGAGGCTGCTTAAGTCTGCACCGAGCTCTACCAAAGCCCCTTACCCTGTCCGCATCAACTGCAATAGGCCATAGATCAGCCGGCAAGTAAAGAACGCTCATTTAAAGAACTTGCTGGCAAAATTGGCGAAGCACTTAAAGGTGGTGAGCTGAACCAGAATTTTTCACACGCACTAGGATACCTAGTAAACACATCCTCTGCAGTACGTGGGCCATTTAACTCTGTAACTACCCCTAACCGAAGACGCAAAACACGCCGTTCCGTTTAGCATCTTCATTTCGACTCAACGAAGTCAATTATCATCAGACTGTGAAGATCCTCACCGACCGGTTTGGAGCACGGAGATTCTCATGGACCTCCACTTCGATAGTTTACTGATCATCACACCTATTCAATCGTCAAAGCACGTCGCACGCCTCGGAGGCCTGTAAGAGCAGGTACAATTAATGACTGGCTTTCTCGAAATCCCAGGTGTTGGCGGGATTTCGAGAAAGCCAGTCCTGAATTGTACCTGCTTGTCAACACCGTGCCCATCAACACCATGCAAAATTATTGTATACATATTCATTATTACAGTATAAAAATCAATCAGGTTTCTTCCCAAAAATTTCTCGGTGTGTGGTTTAATAAAAATCTTTCGTGGTCTGTTCATATTTCCCAAAATTGCTTCTGAACTAAGTAACATTGTTGACCTATTTTATAGGATTTCTAATCTACTGCCTGTTTGGTTAAAAGTGTCTATGTATAATACCCAGTTTTTTCAAGACTTTCTTATTGTAATCTTGTTTGGGGTACGATCACGTCTTCCAATTACCAAAAATTACTTGTCCTGCAAAAAGAGCCTTTCGGGCTGTTGAGGGATATTATGGTGCACCACGTAACTTACGTACGCAACCATTGTTTGTTAAACACTGCATATTAAAAGCCGACCAAGTGTATTATCTGCGGCTTCTTCAATACATTCACCAGAATCGCTTGTACTCTGTGCCTGATACCAATATAGGTTACAATCCTCGAGCGGTAAAACCAAGAGTTCCGCGAACGCGAACACATTATGGTGAACAAAAACTGAGTTGTCAAGTATGCAACACCCTAAACAAATTCCCCTTTCCTGATGAGTTTTTCTATCTGGAAACATGTTCAAGAAAAAGAACAAACAACATCTGAAAGAAGGTGAAATTTCATTGTAAAAATTCAATTTACCGTCTTCGATATATAAGCTTATGTGTATGTATTTGTGTACGTGGATATAAGTGTATATATCTAAAGTTCTATCTTTTTCACACAAGTACTTGAGTCGAATGATTTACTTTATTTCATCCGTATATACAAAATTGTACTTGTACAAATATCAATTTGTATTTGCTCATGCTTGTGCAGATGTTTTCTATTCTAGTAGGTGTTACTGCTTATATATTACTTTTGTATTTTGATTGCTGCCCCTTCTATGTATTAAGTGTTTTTGCGTTTATATCTGTACTGCTTACAGGCTTTGGGTACCGAGGCCTCGTCAGGCTTAATCGCCTTTTGCCTCGGTCCCCTCTTTTCTATATAAAGAAAGTAAACTTCACTTCACTTCCAGCTTCAGAGGTCCCGGTGTTCCTCACTAGGGGCCTTATGCACTCGATGCCAGAAGACCTGGTAGTTCAATACCATCATCGCGTGAAGGATACTGCCAGCGACACCAACGCCTCGAGAAGAGCAAGCCCAGGATATCATGACGTTTTTAAAGGTGCAAGTCTAGAGCTGGAAAAAGAGGCGAGCTTTGCGATCACATTCTGAGTCGAAGAGTTCGCGAGTTTCTTCTTTTCGGTTGGGGTCCACCCCGACAAACTTGCAATCAATATGGTTCCCGCCTTGTATCCTGCAGTTGAGAAACTTCCTGCTAGCTATCCGTGCTCGTTTCTTATTCCGTGCCACGTCGTTATCTCTCCTTATGATTACGCGTTCCATTGAATATAATCTTCTTTCCCCATGGCAGAGTTCCTGGCAGCGATTGACCAGGCGAAACTTCGGTCCTCTCCCGGCCCAGACGGCGTTACGTATGAGGTTCTTAAGAACCTTGACGATCCCCCTAGAGCCGTCTCTTTAATTCCACCAATGCGGCGTGGCTCCCGGGTCAAATACGAAGTCGTGGCTCCGAGCAGATACCATTCTTATACTGAAGCCAGGCAAACCACCGGACCATCTTCTCATTTTGCGCCCAGTCGCATTAATATGTACCTTGTGGAGACTGTTGGAGCGAGTGCTGGTTACGCGACTTCAGCGGTGGATGGATACTCTGCAGTGCACAGATTGGGTCCAGACCTTGTCTGGGGACAGAGGATGGACTTGAATGCCTAATGTCAATGGTGCTACTTGGCGGCCCATCTTGCGAAGTACGTGCGTAGTTGTCATGGACATTCACAAGGAGTCAGCCACAGATAAGGTCTACCACAGAGCGATACCGTCAGCCACAGAGCAATCCTGGAATTTCTCCAAACCTTACTTGTCCCAGAAAAGGTTTCCTCCTTCATCCGGACCTTACTCAGCAAAATATTATCTTCAGTATGTATGGGGAAGCTAGTTATGGCCATTTGACGTTTGCCCCAGGAGGGCAGCTGGGATCGTTGATTTCACCTTTAGTCTTTAATGTAGTTATGATGCTGCCTGCCTGGCATCTTGGCTCTATATCAGATATACGCCTTCTGGTCCACGCAGATGAAATTAAAGTATAGACTAACTACCCAGACCCGTCTCGGCAAGATGAGGGACAATAACAAGCTTCAACTGGCACACAGAAATGACGTGAATGCGCTGGTCAAAAATATAGCGTTCTGTCTGTGCCGGAGGCTTAGGGCCGTCCTAGACTGGAGACGTCGCTAATCAGGCTGCAGCACTCCGGCCAGCCTTTGGACACTGCCACCCCTCTTTCCGTTCTGGGATCGGATATTTCATCGTCAGGACCAGCGGACTTGTGCCGTCGGTCTCCCGCCAACAAGAGGTGAAATGCTACATCTTAGCAAACGCATTTAACAAAAGTGTGGAGGCTCCTCCTTCAAAACAGCCTTACGTTTCGTGCGGTAAATACTCGAGACTAGATTTCATTATCAAGGTCAATCCGAACAAAGGACATAAGCTGACTGGGCCCGACATATAACAATTAATAGAGCTGCAATTGAGGCGATCACCTGCCTTCCTCAAATTACGTCTTTACAATATCTTCATGCAGAATGTCTATGTAACACTCTGAATGAGCTTATGCACCAACGCTGCTCCACCCGTAAGCAGAAATTTAATTTTGTTGCTGAAGCAGCCGCGTTGGCGATCTACATGGCTCATTCACTACCGGCCTTTCCAGCCCACCCCGTAAATTGGTCGCCCTGGCTGTACCATCAAGTGACTGATAACCAGTCCCTCACTAGGCTCCACAGCCAGTCGATGAGAAACTCAGACGCGCATTCCGCAGCCATGTCTTTACTAGCGACTGTGAACCAGCCCCACGTTGTAGAGGCAATTGTGGGCGGTGGGGCCAAAGACAAAATTTTACCTACGGCGATGCAATACCCCTCTCACTCAGAACCGAACCGAACTTGCATTTATGAAACACCCAGCACGTTACCTTTGTCTTATGTCAGGGCAACCCCGGAGAGGGGATGCACCAAAATCCCCCCAAAAGGGAAAGAAATATACAAAGGAACAGGAACTTGAAGTGCGCGCAGGAACGCACCAATCAGAGAATGCCATGCCATCCGAGCCTGGGTGGAAGCAGGCCGACTTCGCATCGCCACCGTATTCCTCGGTGCACAACGAACCTGTGCCTTCGTAGCCCCAGCGGCATCGGTCGGGAACCAGCATCCAACGTCGAACCTCCGTCGACGTTCGTCTCGACGGCCCCGAAAGGCTACGTTTGTGCCGAGCCTACCTGGGACCTCCAGCGGCAGCGGCTACCAGTAGCCACCAAGGAAGCACGACGCTCAAGGGATGACTGCGCCCGTCGAACGCCGGCATCAAGGACCTCCAGCAGGAGCAGCTACCAGGGGGTTTCCACAGAAGAAACAAGTAATGACGCGCGGAGCCTACGCCGTCCAATGAGTGACCACGCGCATCGAACGCCGGCACCGAAGAGAGACGAGCGCGGATATCACCGAGTCGCGGTCACAAAACGGGGGCGACACGTCACCACCGACGACCGGGTAGGCCAGTCCATTAGGGACACAGACATATAGGACACAACGAGTTAGTTGCGGAAAGAAAGTCATTAACTAGGACTGGATGCAATGAGTGCACTTGGACTAATTGTGTAGAACTTTGTTATAGAGACTTTTGGGTGTTGGTGTGGATTGTATTTTGGATTACTTAGGGGTTGAACAGTGGCGGTTTTGTACGATTTATTTCTTTCGTGCTTTGCGTTAGGGTTTTTTCAGTGTGCACTAAACGGGTGTTTTGTCAAACGTGTGAACGGCTTTCCTGCGTCCATCTCTCTATGCTGGTAAAGACCACCCTACCATCAGTTCATGTCACAACTTTCTATGCTGGCAAAGGTTACAGCCATCTGGGACGGACTCCAGGAGTTAATACCGGCGCGTCTTCAAACCCCTGGTAGTGCTATTGTACAAATGTACACGGATTCAAATGGGGCCATAAGAGATTTGCGCCGCGTGGCCTCCAGCTCCTCGCCCTCAAGAGATATTCATAAGCTACTGGACGCCTACCCCTGCATTCTCCGACTGTCATGGATCCGCAGTTTACTCTCGCGGCTGATATCGCGGTGTATAGTTCCGGTCACCTTACGTCGGTTGCACGACCGCTTCCCTTGCTCACAACTGACCCACAAGAGCAATTTGTCCAACAAAAGGAAAATCTGCGTCGCGCCACAGGTGCTCTCATTCCACCTTGTGGAGGTGACCTTCCCAGTGGGCTCGCTCGCTGCGAGGACGTCCTGCTGCGTGGACTTCGAGTTCCGGTTGCACTCTCTCCTGCAGTAACCCGGGCGTGGCCACAGCGATATCGCGCCCTGTTTACCGACAACTTCCCCTTCTGTATAGCTCCCATTGAAGACGCAGACAGCAATTGCCTTTTATGAACGTGTGCTTTCCTGAGGGCAGCTTTATCCCGACACTTTCGCGGCGCAGGCCTGCATCTTGGCAGACCCCCCAATCTCCAGCGATGGTTCTGGGGGCCCCACCACCGCTTTCTTCTGGACTTCCTCTGGGAAACGAGTGCCAACTAGCACCTTCAGGAGTTTATGCCAAAGGGGAAACTATAACAATTTAAATATGGCGCCAGTTCGACAGCCCCCAAGAAATTCCTTTTTCATTTGCCGTCCACCTTGGCTGGCAGCAGGGTTTGTACCCAGTTCAATGGATCTACTTTCGTGAGGGCCACTGATGGGTTTCCTCTGTGATAGTCAGGGCCTCAAGACCAAAGAAATACGGTCTGTCTTAGAGGAAAGCGACGTTGCCTTTCAACGAACCGCTGCCGTTTTAGATGCGTGAGGCAATGTAGAATGGCACATAACGGCCGCTCTAGTGCGACATACAAGAATAAGACCTGCTCGGGATGCCACATAACCGTCGTTACAGACAGTTGGGAGCACCTCGAGACCACCAGGCCGACTGTTTTTTGACATGATAGAGACGCAGATCGGGAGCAACGTGCAGAAAAAGATCGCAATGCGACGACAGATCCTGCCAGCAGCACGTTCTCCTCGTCGGTGCTGCTCCAAACTGTCATAGTTTGGGCCTATGTAGACAGCGGTCGGCCGGTGTTGGTTCGGCTACCCCTGGATACTGGGAGCGAAAGAACCATCGGGCGTTGTGGCCTGTGTCGTCAGCTGGCCCTGATTGGTTCTGTAGTGGAGGACTTGGCCATTTTTACGTTCGGCAGATCGAGCCGTGCGCGACCGTACCAGTGTCAGAAGGTGGCGATCACCTTGCGACGTCCTTTGAATCGAGTCCAGTTACCCTCGATGCCCTTGAAGTTCCAGAGGTCTGCACGATAAAAATCTGCCTTTAGAAATTGACGTGCCACAGCTGCTTCGCGACCTCAGTTTACTCGTTGCCGATGCACCGAAAGAGCGGCGGAAACAAACATCCACTATATTATAAGGGTGCTTGTCGGTTCTGACAACTACTGGAGACTTGTAAGCGGACGCACCGAGTGCTTCCACGACAGCCTTTGCGCCGTTGCGACACCGCTTTGCATTGTTCTGCAGGGTTTATACTCAAGTACCCAGAATCCCCTGGTAAAAAGCAGCCACACGGCTGCTTTGTTTTTTGGGTTGCAATAAAGGACCGGGCGAAATTTGCCAAATTATCGATCCCCCAAAAATGCGGAGGTTGGATGTCATAGGCATAACGGACGTGCCTGAAAAGAATAAAGTTGAATACCACGATGCGTTAGTAAAGTTTCGGAGTCCGCTCTACAAAGAAGACGGTCGATACGTGGTGCCACTTATAATCAAAACTGCAAGCTTGATGTTCAGCACTAACCGGGCTGTCTCAGAGAGCACTATTCCACGGTAGCTACAATGCTCTGAAGCTCAGCCCAATCTTTCGGAAGAGTGCGACGCAGTCGTGGCGAGTACTTCAAGTAAAGTCACGCGGAGCGACTGGTGCAACGGGATATCTTCGGGGAAACAGTTTACTTCCTCCATCATCACTTTGTTGTGACACGGCAAACAGTAACAACGAAGGTTCGCGTGGTCTTTGATGCTTCGTCGTATGAGAAAGGCGAGCCATCACTTAACGAAGCGCTGGACGAAAAAGTTAAGCTTCAGCCCGAGCTGCTGCATATACTTTTTCAGTTTAGTTACTATCCTATGACCATGAATACAGACATCTGAAAGGCCTTTGTACAGATATCGGTCCGTCGATAGGATTGCGACGCTGGGCGCTTTCTGTGGATTCATCGGCTGCCGAGCAGCGAGCTTCCTTTCAAAGGGAGGCGGGGCTGCCTGTATTCTATACGATGTCTCCTCCGGATTTTGATTTTCCATCCACTTTCTTGGTGCTAGAAGAAAGATTTCTCCGATTTTTTTAGATGCGTTTTGTAGACACAGGTTGATGCCATATCCATGGTCATTATAACCAACACCCTATTTAGGACGACAGCAGGGTGAAGGCCTCCCCCGTTGATCTTCACCCGCTCTCTGCCTGGGCTTTAGGAGTTCATTATTTCGTCCGAATATTGTTATTTCATCCCTCCATCGAGTTCTTGGCTTTCCCTTTCTTTTAAACCCGTCTATGCATGTCCATACCCTAGTGGTACAGTCGTTGCTAGTTTGTCTCAAGGTCAAAGTTGCGACATTGAGTACTCTCGCACATGCTGTTCTGATTATGTTTTTTTGTTTTCATTTTCTTTGGTGCGGGTACGTTTGTGGTACTGTAGGCTCTGCAGTATTGGGGTCATTATCAATGGTTGCATGAGCCTCATATTTTTTTTATATTTTTCTTGCTCCGCTTTTTGTTGGCGATTTCCTTTGAGGGTAATTGGTTTACAATGTTCTGTTTTTGGCGAATTGTGCGTTTGCCGCTACTGCTTGTCTCTAGAGCCACGCCGAGCATTTTACGTGACTGTTCTTGGAGAAGACATGTCTACCTATTTTAGGGTGATTTTCATTTTCGCCGAGCGGCACCTTCTGCCGTTTGCCAAACTGAGCTTGAAGGAAATACAGAACTATGAGAAACTGAAAAGTATTTTGAAAGCTTATGGGATTACACGATATATATACTGGGCTTTATTTTAGTTCTTTTCTGCTTATATTCGATGGCTTCAACGGGATGTCGGGAGAGAGGTGTTAGCCTTTTTTTAGTCACGTCACACATTGTTAGTTTCGCCATACATCCCGGTGGATGATGATGATGATGGTTGGCGTTTATTGACGCAAGGGCAAAGAGCGCCAAAGAAGTTACTTAATCGTTGATGAGACCGTAAACACTAAACATGTGGGTAAAAGTAGCTGTTGTCTGATGTGTGTCTTTAGGTTGGTGTACTTTAGGTTGGTGTGTCTTTAGGCTGTGTTTATGTCAGCTGTGGTCATGAGAGCAGCAGGACCAGCCTTTTGACCAGCGATCTCATTGCCAGGGATCCCACAGTGCTCTGGTACCCAGGGTATAGTTATTTCTAAATTTGAAGCATATGCAGTCATTATAACCTTTAAAACAACATTGATCACATAGATTTTAGACCCCATTCCTGATGACAGTGCCTGCACAACGCTAAGAGAATCTGTGTACACGATGGACTTGGGAGAGTTATGTTTGATGTGGCGATTTGAAATGAGTAAGATGCCATGCGCTTCTGCCGTGTAAATACCGCTATGAAAATTCATTGTTTTACTAACACTAAAATTTGGTCCGTGCACTGCACAAGGGACACTAGAAGCAGTTTTCGACGCGTCACTGAAGAATTCTGCGCACCTGTACTTGTCCTGCAGGAACAGGAAGTGCTGCAGGTTTGCACTCCTGGGTACCCTATTTTTATCGACTAATGTTAATGACAGGTCGCATGATAGAAGACGTAGATACCATGGTGGAACTAAATTATGGATGGGTGTTTTGTGCATGTCTGACAAAGGGACCGTGAGTGCAAAAGCCTCCTACCTTACTCTGAGACCGAAAGGTAAGGAGATATATGGCCTGTTTAAAGAGTTGTAAATTTGATGTATCTTTTATGATAGGAATAAAAGGATGGTTCGTGAGAGATACGATCTTAGATGCACACAGCAAGTCAACATACTCCAGCGGATGCCCTAGGCTCCATTTGTCACACTCGACATACAGACTCTTGACAGGACTAGCGCGGAAAGTGTCGCATGAGAGGCGAAGGCCAAGATGCAGCACTGGCACGAGCATTTTAAGGGCTGGTTTTGTTGCCGACCCATACATGACACTGCCGTATTCAAGCCGAGACCCCACCAAGGCTGTGCACAGGCGCAACAGGAGTTGTTTGTCGGCCGCATCAAATTGGTGTGAGAAGACCTTAAGAATGTTCATTGTTTTTAAGCATTTACATTTGAGCTGTTTGATATGAGGAATTAATGTAAACTTTTCATCGAATAAAATACCAAAAAACTTGTGCTTCTTGTTTGCAGGAATCGGCACGTTCTTAAGAGTGGCGTCTGGGTCTGGGTGGACCCCACGCTTCCTGCAGAACACAACACAAGAGCTCTTTCCACGATTAATTTTAAAACCATTCTTGTCTGCCTAGCTGGCAGTTTTCGTCATGCCAAGCTGGTCTTGACGTTGGCAGATTGACATATTACAGGATTTAAAAGAAATCTGGACGTCATCTACATAAATGGATTAAGAGATTGAGGTTGCAATGCGTTTCCAAGGAAGTTCATCTTAACTATGAAAAGAGTGCAGCTCAACACTCCACCCTATGGCACGCCATTTTCTTGCACATATACCTTTGACAGTGCAGAACTATCTCTCACATGATAAGTTCTCTCCGACATACAACTACAAAGGATGTTCAACATGTTGCCTGAAACACCGATTGACTTCATGTCAATAAGGATGCCGTACCGCCAAGCGGTGCCATAGGCTTTCTCGATGTCCAAAAACACCGTAAGGTAAAGCTGTTTATGCACAAAGGGATCCTTGATGTATGATTCAAGAGCGACAAATTGGTCGTATGTAGATCACCCCACCTGGAGCCTGCCTGGCAGCTCTCGAGAAGACCGTTGTACTCCAAGAAGTACACGAGTCTTCTATTGATCATCTCGAGAAGCTTGCACAGGCAACGTGTGAGAGCAATGGGTCAATAGCTTGCGGGAGTGGAAGGGTCCTTCCCCTCTTTTAAGAATGCTACAACTATGGCCTCCCTCCAAGACTTTGGAATGTGCCCCGAAAGCCATATCTTCTTGTAAAGGTGAAGGAGTGTAACAAGAGTGTCTGCGTGTAAGTGCTGTATCATTGTATATGTGATGTTGTCTAGGCCTGGAGCTCAGGGTTTATAGGTACTCAGAGCACCCCTCAGCGAAAACGCGGAGTTATAGGACGTGGTTGATCTGTCGTTGCTATGTAAAGGCTTCATTTCGGCAGAAAGTTCGTGTTTCATGAAAGTGTTTTGTTGTCCGACCGTGCTGAACTGGACACTCTTTGGTAGTGTTGTGCAAGTGTGTCAGCCTGGTCTTCGCATGTGTCCCCTGTTGTGCTGACCAGAGGCAGGCTGTGTGTTTGTTGTCCTCTGAGTTTGCGTATTCGTGACGATACCTTGCTTGTGTCTGTGTATGACTTTATTGGTGCTATGAATGAGCGCCAACTATCTCGTTTTCCCTCACAGCGCACTCGTTTTCCACACGCTTTCGCCCGTTTGAACAACAGGAGGTTACCCGATGTGGGGTACAGACAAAGGATACCCCACTCCTTTTACTGGGCCTCTCGCGCCCGCCTACAGTCCTCATTCCACAACGGCCTCCTCTGATTGCGCTGATCAACAGAGGCGTGGGGTTAGGCGGCGTCGATTATGTGCGCCGTAAGGAGTTGAGCGGCTTCATCTACGCGTAGGTGTCTTCGGGTTGTGTAGTGTAGTTTGGATGTCTCTGTAACTGTATTTCAGTTAGCTTTTGGTTAATTGAAGCTGTTTTGGAAAGATGAACTGCGTGGGCCTTCACCTATATATGTTAGTGAGGTGGGGACATGGTCACTGCCGTATGGGTCAGTCCCCGCACCCCACTCGAGAGAAGGAAGGAGAACTGCGGAGCCAATAGCCAAGTCAGAAAATGGGTGTGTTGTGTCCTATGCTATGGTATGTAGGCTGTTTCTTGTTGAAAACGCATGTTCCAGAGGATGTTAAAAACGCCTCAATCAGGCGACCTCGGGTATCCGTGCGAGAAGAGCCCCAAAGAGCACTGTGTGCATAAAGGCCGCCTGTTAGTATGTATGGTTTGGGCAGCTGGTCAACCAATGCCTCGACTTGAGAGCTCTAAAGTGCAAGATCAGGAGGAATGTATATAGAGTATACCGTTATCAACCTAATCAGTAAAATTGTAACGTGGTGGCAGATGACACGAACCATGAGGCGACGAAGCGATGTATTTACATGACTATTTACAGGCAGCCATTCCGAGCCCAGGTTCGCTGCGCCCCGCACCCATCTTCTTCCTTGTCGTCACTATTTGTCGGCCATGCCGGCTAGAGTATTGTCCTATCCCGTGACAATATTGTGCGAATTGCTACAGCCTCAAAAACAACGTTCAAACTGACAGGGTGGCATGGTAAGTATTTCCAGGCGATTATGGCCACACCGCCATAAGAGTGTGTGCAGCCATCCCTGTCCTTTCTGAATACCATGTAACAATTCAAGAAATTTGTGTGATTGAAATTCAAATGTATTTTCTCAACACACATTACACTTGGCTGATTAGTATGTAACATTTCGTATACATCATTGTTGTGTTGTGTAATTTAGTTTTGTTCATGCCACCAGGTGGCGCACAATGCTAAGGTGGCCAACTTCCAGCTTCATCATCAGCAACCGCTAGCCCGGTTATAAATATCGTGTAACAGGAATAAAGGCTCTTTGCCGTGGCTACGAGGTAGCGTCTGCGTCTCTCTGCCACGTGTGGTGACTCGGTGGGCGGCGGATACAACATAATGGCGACGAGGTAACCCTTTTCGGCTGCGGGCGGAACGCCACGTCACTACTCAAGTACGGCATACTGCAATCTTCTTCAATGGCACTGACGCCGCCGCCTCCGTTTCTACCGACACCGGAAAAGCCCGCCATACTGTGGACGCAATGGCGTCGGCTGTTCGAGAACTACCTCGTAGCGTCGGCAAGCGACGCGTACCTGCCAGCACGCCGCAAGGCGCTCCTTCTACATTGCCTGGGGGTCGAGGGTCAACGAATCTACTACACGCTACCAGAGAAGCAACCTACGGAGGACGAAGACGAATTCAAGACTGCTCTACAGACGCTCGAGGCCTACTACGCAGCAAGTACTAACGTTGTCATTGAACGCCAGTGGTTTGTTCAACGCGTTCAGTTGCCGGGTGAGACCGCGGACATGTTCGTTTCTTCGCTGCGAGAACTTTCACTTTCCTGCGCCTTTAATGACAGGGCCGACGAGTTCATACGCGACCAACTCGTCGCCAAGACGAGCAACACCGTACTTCGGGAGCGGCTACTTTTGGAAGGCTCCTCATTGACGTTGGACAGGGCCCTCACAATTGCTCGAAGTATCGAAGAAGCTGCAAATATTCCAAGGAGTTGTCATCAGCTAGCCCTGCAGGGTACGTGCAAAAAGTGGATAAGCGTTCGGCGCCAGGGCTAGCCGAACGTGCCTCGTCGGAACAAAATAGTAGGACTTGTTTTCGCTGCGGCTCTGCGAAACACTTAGCCAATTCTAGTATTTGCAAAGCAAGGGACAAGACATGCAACAACTGTGGCAAGGTAGGCCATTTCGAGAGAGTCTGTCGTAGCGAGAAGCTTAGCAAGAAGTCCCTCGCTGTTCAAGAAGTCCAGCACCGCGATCCAACAGCTCTCAGCGTACTGCAACTTAACGGGGAACAGAGCACCGGAGTGCGCATACAAGTACAGGTTCAAGAAACTCTCGTTGATTTCCTCGTGGATACGGGTTCTGCAGTTTCAATTCTTGCTGCTGACACGTACAGCAAACTGAGGGCTCCACCACCACTCCAGCCAACATCGGTGACGTTGCTCGATTTTCACGCAGAAAAATCAACATTCAAAGATGCTTCGCCACTCCAGTCCAGTATCGGAACCGGCATGCTCAGCTTCTTTTCTACGTGGTACCACAAGGCACAAATCTCCTGGGCATCGACGCCATCAACACACTGCAACTACAGATAAATGGTACGTCACTGAGCTGCTTCCACACTTCTTGTAAACCGGAAGAGCTCTCTCCTGACCTGGCATACAACTACACAATAGAATACAAGAAGGGAACTGAAAACACTGTCGCAGATGCCCTTTCAAAGTTACCGCAGGAGAAGTACGGAGCCCATCCGGAGCCGGAAGATGCTGTTTGCTTTGTTTCTTCATGTTTAACTCACGAAGAATTCGTAACCGCAACTGCGCAGGCTTCTGTACTTTGCCAATTGATGCAGTGGTCAACGTCCAGGTGGCCATCAGCCAAGACCCTGCCTCCAGAAGCAATGCCTTTCTACAGGGTTCGGGACGAACTGTCAGTGATGAATGACCTGCTGCTCCGAGGGGAACAGTTCGTGGTACCTTCTTCGTTGGTGAGCAGACTTCTGGATATCGCCCATGAATCACATCCAGGCATCACGTGTACAAAGCAACGTCTCCGAGAAAAATACTGGTGGCCTGGCATGAACAAGCAGGTCGACCAGCTGATCAAGTCTTGTGCCGTTTGTCAGTCTGTTGACAAATCAGCAAAGCCAGTTGTGCCGCTAATGCAGCCGGTACCATTTCCTTCAGCACCGTGGGAGAAGATAGGCATCGACATCGTTGGTCCTTTCGCAAGGGCTCCTCAGGACTGTCGTTTTGCCATTACTTTAGTAGACTACTTCAGCAAGTGGCCAGAAGTAGGGTTCACCTCCAACGTCACTTCAGCGACGACCATGTCCTTTTTGCGGAGTATATTTAGCCGTGAAGGCTATCCGAAGGAGATAGTGAGTGACCATGGGCCACAATTTACATCCGTCGAGTTTGAAGAATTCTTGCGCAATAGAGGTATCCACCACACATTCTCAGCAGTCTATCATCCACAGTCAAATGGACAAGTGGAACGGTTTAATCGTGTGTTAAAGGACTACGTTCAGGTGTGTCTGGAGGAACACCGCCCACTAAAGGAGGCTGTCACAGAGTACCTTGGGATCTACCGCTGCACCCCGCATGCAACTACGGGTCAGAAACCTGCTGTTCTCCTACACGGCCGTCACCCAAGGACCAGACTCGATCTCGCTGCAGGACCGACTGGAAGTGTTCCTGAGGTCGGAGGCGTGGAGCTTCAAGCCGTCAAGCAAAGGGTAACTCGGAAACAGCTTGCAAGCAAGCACTATACGGATCGTCGTCGTGCAGCCAAACATTCGTCTTTGAGCCCAGGACAAGCAGTTCGGATTAAGCTACCGGGACATGTGCCAAAGGGTTCTCCATCGTATTCACGTCCTTTCAACGTGGTTCGGCGCCAAAATGAGGACACGTACGAGCTGAGCGATGGTCGCATTTGGAATCGTGAGCGGCTGATTCCATACACTGCAGCCTGGAATCCTGCGACAGAGGCAACCTGCGTTTCCCCTGGGACTCCCGGCTCCACCGCAGGACAGCCCCCGAGTGCCCAGATGTTCCAGCCACTTACTACCCCGGCCAGCACCTACAGAACGGCAGTTCCAACTTCAACTGCAAGTACTGGTGTGCCGAGTGTTGATGTCACGGATATGAGTGTACCAAGGAACGTGTCGGGAGGGACTGAGACAAGTGCTGAAAGTGCGGCTCCACGGCGATCCACCAGAGATCGACGCAAGCCTGCGTGGCTGGCTGAATATGACTTATGAGACAATGCAGTGGCTGTGCAAGCCCCTTTTTGGGAGGAGGAGATGTGTTGTGCGACGGTGTGCTGCCCCTATTTGGGAGGAGGGGATGTTGTGTTGTGTAATTCAGTTCTGTTCATGCCACCAGGTGGCGCACAATGCTAAGGTGGCCAACTTCCAGCATCATCATCAGCAACCGCAAGCCCGGTTATAAATATCGTGTAACAAGAATAAAGGCTCTTTTTCGTGGGTACGACGTAGCGTCTGCGTCTTTCTGCCACGTGTGGTGACTCGGTGGGCGGCGGATACAACAATCATCAAGATTTTTAGGAAGGCCTCTGCAGTTCCATTGGAATATGTTTTCTCCTGCCGTTATGAAGTGTTCGCAGCTACTGGAGTGTGTCGTTCATGTATCGTCTTTCGGGGCTTGGACTCTCCGGGGGGGCTTTTTCGGCTTCTCTACAGGTTTCTATGCAGGGACCTGTTCCTTCCCCTGTGACAGAGAGGAACGGTCCCACGTCCATGTCGTCCTCAGATTTACTAGGGGTGCCCGATAGACCAGGCCCCCTGGACTTGGCTCTCATTTGGGTGCCCATTGTTTTTGACCCGCTACCACCGAAGGTATCGGGAGCACCACAGGTGGCACGGGCGGTGAGGCAGGGGTGGGAGCTGATGCGGGACCCCCGGTTTCTATCGCCTCCGCAGCCTCCACTCGAAGCAGGGAGGGTGGGAAAGCAGGCGACGAAGAGGCATCGCTCCCGACTGTGACTCTTGCCACCACAGCCGCTACTGCCTCAGCAAGCGCTGTGGTGACGGGTTCGGCTGCCTGAGGCACCCCGACGTCGGGCGGGGGCGGCACCAGATCCGACTCGCGGTACGGGGTTTCCGCCGAAACCAGACGCCGCTCCGCTCGCCGGTGAGCCGCGTCGGCGTACCTTCCAAGGGGTGAAGAGGCGAACCTGTTTCGTTCCCCAGTGAAGGCGATATTTTCTGTGACCTTTATGTTTATTAGTTTTTCTCAAGTTTAAACTTCTCGCATTTTCTGGAGTACGCCGTGCGTGGGCCCTGACAGTTAATGCAGAGTAGTTTTTGCGAGCTACAATTATCTGTTGGATGGTCATGTTGGGCGCATTTGGCACTGGTTATTTGGCCCCGACACTAGTTTGTACCATGCTCGAACCGCTTGCACTTCAAACAGCGTTGCAGGTTTGGGATGTACGCTGGGACGAAGCACCGGATGAAAGCAGCATTGACGTGGTCTGGAATGATTGAACGTTCAAATGTCAGGATGATATGTCTAGAGGGTACTACCTTATTCTCTCTTCTTCAGGTTATGCACCTGACAGCCGTCACACCTTGACTTTTTAGGCCTTCAAGAAGATCGGCCTATCTCTCGTTTGCTAGATCTGGCTCCGAGGTCACTCTATGGGAGCAGTTGAGGGTGTGGTGGGGCGTCACCTTGATGTCAAGATTGACAACTCACTTCTGCTTCAGGTGTTTTGTGGCCTGCCGTTGACTGTGTACTTCGACCAAGACCTCGCCGGTTCTTTGTTTCTTAGCTTGACAGGATTCACCTACAATGCTTTCCAGAAACTTAGAAATCAAGAACACGGACTGTGAAGCAATAGGCCTGGCTTGTTCAAGATATTCAATTACCAAGAAGTGTGGGTAGTTATCAGGTTTTGGTATTGTCATGGTCGGAAGGGGTGGAAACGTTACTTCGGTGCGGCGCCATTTTACGGGGCCGATGGTTGGGTTTGGGGAATATAAAAAAACCCATACAGCATGTCTAGAAGCAGGGGATGGGAGTACTTTCGTCGCTCGGGTTACCGTGATACCGAGGGAGGCCCCGGAGCTCCCTGCCTGGTAAACCGACAGGGAGCCCATCCTCCGGAGCTTGACCTGGGCTCCAACGGCCACTATTTGTATTTTCTGCCCTTCACCTTACAACTTATAGCCACGGTAGATTACAGCGTGAGTATGGGGACTCGGGGTCCGTGGTGTCGCCAATACCGTTACCAAGATTACTCAAGGTTCCCCGTGCGGATCACGCCCCGGTGGAGAACACGCCGCGGTGGCTAAGTGGGTAAGGCGTTGCGTTCCTGAGCCCAAGGGCGCAGGTTCGATTCCCGGCTACGGCGGCTGTTTTCCTGATGTAAGCAGAAAAGAAACAAAATCGACAGTGTGTCAATATTTCGGCGCACGTTAAAGATCGCCAGATAGCCAAAATTCTAGAGGAGACTTTCCCTATGGCGTGTCTTGTAGCCCACGCCTAGCTTCGCCGCAATAATTGCCGGGAATTTATATTATTTAATCTTATGCTGGAAACACGCTTTGGTATGATGGCATAAATTGAGGACTCGGCGGCTACCGTGTGTGCGGGCATGCTACCACCGACTCAGCATAGAACAAACTTCAGCGCGCAGGTGCAGCAGCTGCTGAAAATACGTATACTTTCGTATCCGACGTATCATTGTCCTCTTTTCCAAGCTCCAGTTGCCGTGGCGCCACATTACACATTCAGCGGAGCTCTCGAATCTTGCTGCCTCAGTCGTAGCTTCCGAGTCGCAGCGTTGACGTATTTCCGTGGACGCTGATGAGCACGGCTGATAGCGGACGGCTAGGAGCCACGGGGGAATAAAAAAAATGGGCCTAATACGGCTTTCGCGTCGAAAACGGAATGCTGTGAAATAAAGTTACTGGAGAGACAAGAGCGCTGCGACACGAGAGTTTCACCCTTGCTGCTGTTCGACAGTATCCCCACTTCATTCGCAAAGAGGCGGTATCGTCCACGGTGTAACTTAATTAGTCAAAGCGTTGGTTTCCGTTTAGCAACAAATGAATCGTAGGGAACCGATATGCCCGTACGCTCGGTGATCGTGGCATATCGGTGTCGCGCGCCGACCATATCGAACCATGCGCGCCGACCAAAACAGCGGGACAACGCGGTTGAGGCCCGAAGCATTGTATCCTCCCGCCAGCGGCTTGACACAGGGGCCATTTGCTCTTAACAAGCTGGCCGCCATGAAGTCATTCATTCCCCTTATTCCCGGAACCACCGCTCCCTCTGCGGTCGACACATCCCGTGTCGCTGACGCCTGGATCCCTTACAGCGCAGTAACACAAAATGTAGCTACCAGCCCCCGTGCCCACCCCCCCATGGCTTCCTCTTCGGTGCCACAGAATATTGTCCCCGAGTATAGTTGGGTCTGGTGAGACCTACCTGGTCTAAGTATACACTAACGTGTTTAGCATTTCCTAAGCTACACAGGGTTTTTACTTCCGTGCGAGCTGTTGTTTCTTTCCGACTTCCAGATCATTTATTATTCCGCGGTTTCATTAACTTTCATTGGTTCTTGCTATAAGGCGTGACTGAGCACATATTTAACTACGCATAGCCTCTGACAATGCTTAAAATTTTTGCAAGGCTTAATTTCCAATAAAACCCACGAGTTGGTGTCAGGTATTGGGTAACCACATCCCCGAAACATGTTTCTACGACGTATGTATTCCAAACAAAGCCCCACTCCTTGTTCGTGCTCCAACATGAAACCAACATTTTATTGTGCCACTTTCAGGTCTAGATGGGGCGACAAAATAATTCACTTGTGCCTGACGTATTCGGAGGTGACAGTGATGATACGCTGCTGCCGCCGCCGACACCCGTAAGAGTGGTCAGGAAGTTTTCAGAACCACGTCCCCGCATAGCATTTCTTGGCGTTCCAGCAATCTACTAAGCCGCAGCTGTTCTTTGAAGTGCTCTAATCACAACATTTTCTTACAGGCATGGCCATATCAAGTTGTTCAGTGCGTAGAAAAGCAAAACAAGCGAAAGATAACTAAAATACTGCATGCGCCCCTTATCAGCCTTGTAGCGCCCCTCCCGTAGATTCCGCGGAAAAGCGGTGGCAGGCGGCGCAGCTATCGCGAAGCTGGAGTCGCATAGTGAAAATTTTGATTTACAGTTTAGGACGGAACTTTGCAAAGACGCTGAAATTCATAAATAAAAGCCTCCGAGCAAAAACGAATATTTGTTCAAAGATATTGCACAGTTGAAACAAGATGAGCTTTAGAATAAAATCATAATGGGTTGTAACTTCGTGAGCTTCCTTAATTTTTACTTTTTTCGTTTACTACTCTTGTTTCAGAGCCCTGATTTTCATTAATCCGATAAATTAATTAGGATTTTATCGACGGGCATTACAAAATATTACTGAATAAACTTTAGTTTACTAATGGAAACTGTCAACGCCGTTCCCGTCAGTGGCTTAGCAGCACCTGACATGCATTTGTGTGCAAATGCATGTCAGATATGTGTGTAGAGAGCGTATTGGCGTCGAGGGCGTATCTAATTATAATGAGGGAATCATTTAGGGGCATTGACATAAACATGTTAACGTCTTACCTTAGGCAAAATTGTTAAATTTTGGTTGGAAAGTTCAACTTGAATGCGGCATTATTTGAATATTTATTAGGCATGTAGGCAGTTAGTTTATCTGTAATTGGAAAACAGCAGGACACAGCATGGGGCGCTTTCTGTCGCCTCAAAAACTGCGGCAGCGACGTTTCAAAAGTGTTTAAGGTATCCGAGTATCGAAAACATGTCCCAGCAAGTTTGTACTTATCGTTTTTTTCGTTCACGTATATGTTATAAAGATTAAATACGGCAGAAAGTCGGTAATTAACCCTGTGGACATGCCTGGATGTCGTCGTTATAGGTCACCAAATCGTAACGACGCTAAGAAACGCCACTATCAAAAACGCTATTCTTGTAGAAAAATGCAGTAAATTGTCAGAAAAACTGAGAACAACGCCTAATTTGACGTGTCTGGCGACAAACGCTTGATAACAATGTGTCACCCAGCTGGAAGCTAATGTAAAGCAAAAATGAAGGCGACTAAGACGAAGCCACAGCACGAGCGCAACAGCGCCCCAGAAACATCTTTGCTCGCCTCCTCTATCCACGGCTACCCAGTCACAAGTGTCTCGGATTCAGTCTTGAAAAGTGTAAAACTCGCAAGGAACTGTCCAGCGGCAAGCCCACTTTCAAGGAGGGTGTAACACCGGCTGCATTGACTGCCTGAACGCTCAGACTTTGGTTTCTTCCACCGCTGTGGCTGCCGAGGGTCAGCCATATTCGTCAGTTCTCAATTCATACTGCTAGTCTAAAATGTATCTTCAGATTCTTGCTGCATCTTCAAGACGCCCTCACACAAAGCGTGCAACTTCATCTATTTTGAAACTAGCCACTTCTCCAACACAGTCTAGATCTAAGAAGTCTAAAAAGGGCCGAGCAGAAACTACGCTTCAAAAGGGAAGTTCGAGGACAGCCGTGGCTGCCATTGTCTCCCCGCAACAACCCTTCCATTCGTCCTATGGAATTGCAGCTCGGCAATTCTTCCTCTCACAGATCTCAATTGTCCAATTAACATTCAGCGTCCCTATATCACTCTCCTAGAACAATTCTCGCCGTACAAGCATAAGCCAATTTATCACAAACTCGACCCTTGCAACGGTCAAAACACGAACTCCGTGTAGCAAGGGAAGCTCTGTTGTACTACTAGAGGAGTTCTAGGGCATTACGTGGGATATCATAAGGTTATACAAAGTTACAAGAACAAGACAGGGCTTCCTGTAGTGGACTAGTGGGCATATTTTGTGCTACAGAGGGCTCCAAGTGAAAAAAAGAACACGGGTTGGGATTCTCAATGCATAGAGAAACGTGGAAGAATTTTTAAGAATTAACGAGTGTTGTAGCAGTTCAGATCAATCTAAGCAAGCGATACAGGTTAAAGATAGCGCTGGCCTATGCTCCAAAACCTAGCAATGATGATAAAGCCGTAAACATTTTTGACGAAGACGTGGAACCAGCTATGAAGAAGGCGGCAACACAATTCACGATTGTGATGGAATACTTTAACGCAAACGTAGCTGAGACGCGAATGGGAGGAAGGTAAATGGGAAACTTTGAAACAGACAAGCGCGACAGTCGAGGAGATACACTGGCGGGATTTGCGGACAGAAATAACTAGCGATTGAGGAACAAATTCTTCTAGAAAGTAAAGAATAGGAAATGGAAATGGAAAAGTCCCGATGGTACAACAAAACATGAAACTCAGTTCATTTTAATTAACACCCCAAATATTGCGCAGGACGTAGAGGTGCTAAGTAAGATTCAGCGCAGCGATCATTTGGTTGTTGCAAGTTAATGCTCCAAGTTAACCCCTCTTCTCCTCCATGCCTTTATGGCGGCCGGGCAGGCCGCGGGCCGCGACGTGACCTTCTGTTTCCGTGCAAGGCGTGTGCGAGTGATTCGATAGTCAGTTGTACCGCGATAGCGTTGGTTACGCGAAAAGTCATGATTGAGCTCATGAGTGTGACGACCTTATCTGCAATTCAACCCCAGCCTCCGCGCACAACTACGAGCGAGTGCGAGTCGGTCGTGGCACAAAGGTTGCAACGTGAGCGCAGTGGTCCGTTTGACAGCAGGAACTGCATCATTTCCAAACTGTTGCCCACTGAACGCAAAGTAATACCTCGACGCCAAGTGCTGTTGAGTGCAGCAGAGTACGATCTACCTATCGCCAGACGCGTATGAAGTAGCCGCCGCGCTCAAACGTCAGACGTGAGTTGTTTTGCTGCGGGTGAAACATTTAGCGCACGAGAAAGGCAGCGCTCAATCGGTGTACGCATGAACCATTTCTCCAAAGAAATTATTCGGTTTTTGTACTCGACCACGTATTAGAGGGCCCTTACCAGACAAAGTCGTGGATTCGGTGCGGGTGCACTTGCGTCGACATCCGCGGCGGCAGCCAACTGCAGCGTCGGACTTCTGCTGCTTATGCGCGCCGTTCGCAGCCACGGAAAGGTAAATATAACTGGTAGCGAAGCTTCCATAAGCCCATACGTTCAGAAAATGGCGGCTCTTATGCT
>JABSTR010000771.1:0-75844 GCA_013339765.2 Haemaphysalis longicornis | reverse complement strand
ACGTGCTTGACGACCGCAGGCCTTCAGCTCAACCTGAAGAAGTGCCGTTTTGCTGCCCGAGAGCTTACTATCCTTGGCCACGTTGTCTCTAAAGCTGGTGTCCTGCCGGATCCTGCCAAGTTACGTGCTGTGGCGGAATTTCCCAAGCCGACAACTGTGAAGGCCCTCCGCAGCTTCATGGGGCTGTGTTCATACTTTCGCCGATTCGTTCGCAACTTTGCATCTCTCATCGCGCCTTTGACAAAGCTCCTCAGCAAAGAAGGCGGCATCTGTGAGTGGTCCACGGCCTGCGACGACGCATTTTCTAAACTGCGCCATCTCCTCCCATCTCCGCCAATCCTGCGCCATTTCGATCCTGAGGCCCCTACCGAAATTCACACGGACGCGAGCGGAGTTGGTTTGGGGGCAGTTCTCGCTCAGCGCAAGGCAGGATATGACGAGTATGTCGTTGCTTATGCAAGTCGCACGCGCTAAAGGCCGAGACAAAATATTCTGTGACCGAGAGAGAATGCCTGGCCGTTATTTTGGGCGCTTGCGAAGTTCCGCCCGTACCTCTACGGGCGCCCTGTCCATTGTCACAGATCACCACGCGCTTTGTTGGTTGTCCTCGCTCAAAGATCCTTCTGGGCGGCTAGCGCGCTGGGCTTTGCGGTTACAGGAGTATGACATTCGCGTCACGTATCGCTCAGGCCGGCGGCACAATGATGCTGATGCCCTTTCGCGCTCCCCGCTGCCTCATGACAGCGACCGGGTCTCGAGCTCCGACTGCTACGTGTCGCCATTGGAGATCCACTCTATGTCGTCCGAGCAAAAGAAAGACCCTTGGATTTCCTCCATGTTGGACTTTCTGTCTGGCTCATCAACGAACGCTGCATCTCGGACAATACGCCGGCACGCGTCGCACTTTGACATTCGCGACGGACTGCTTTTCCGTCGCAACTACCAACCCGAAGGTCGCAAGTGGCTCTTAGTAATTCCGCGCCACCTACGCTCTGAAATGTAGAGCCTATTTTCACGAAGAGCCACATTGCGCCCATGCTGGTGTCCCCCAAAACATACCAGCGTTGCGCTTGCGGTACTACTGCCGAGGCATGTACCGCTTCGTTCGTCAATACGTCCGTTCGTGTGTTCGATGCCAACGCCGAAAATATCCTCCCCGCCAAGGAACTGGGCCTTTGCAGCCCTTACCGTGTCCAGCAAGACCATTCGACCGTGTAGGAATCGACCTTTAGGACCTCTTCCTTGCACTGCCGATGGCAACCGATGGGTCGTTGTTGCTGTCGACTACTTGACCCGGTACGCCGAGACTGCCGCCCTGCCTGCTGCTACCGCACGCGAAGTAGCCTCCTTCCTACTTCGGCACTTCATTTTACGGCATGGGGCCCCGCCGTGAACTCCTCAGTGATCGAGGAAGGGTTTTTCTGTCTGAAGTTATAGGGCCCTTCTTAAATCCTGCCGCACGATCCATCGCACCACCACGGCGTATCACCCTCAGACCAATGGACTGACCGAACGTTTCAACCGCACTCTGAGTGACATGCTTGCTATGTACGTCGCGGCGGACCATTCCGACTGGGACGCAGTACTACCATTCGTGACCTACGCATACAACACCGCCACGCAGGCCACGACCGGCTTCTCTCCGTTTTTTTTTTTTTATGGCCGTGAGCCTTCATGCACCTGGACACCATACTTCACTATCGGCCCGATGAGTCAGAGTGCACGCCCCATCTCCGACGTTGCCAAGCACGCCGAAGAGTGTCGTCAGTTGGCCCGATCGTTAACTACGAAGATCAGCAGCGTCAGAAGTCGCACCACGACGAAACGACTCCCGCTCCTACCTACTCACCAGGGTCGCTTGTCTGGCTGTGGGTTCCAGTGTCTCGCCAGGCTTGAGCAGTAAACTGCTTTCGCGCTACCAGGGTCCCTACCGCATCGTCAAGCGGACGTCTCCAGTAAATTATGTGGTTGAGCCTCTCACTCCTTCACCCGATCAGCGTTGCCGCGGCAAAGATATAGTCCATGTTCAGCGCCTCAAGCCTTACATTGACCCCGTCGTAGTTTCATCTCCCTGAGTCGCCAGGATGGCTCTTTCGTTCCCGGGGGCAATTGTAAGGAAGACCATCGCCAACACCATACTCGTTTAAATAATGTAGGAGCGTGGACAGCACTGGTCATTCGCAATACGTGGGTATGTGACACAGAAGCCACACAGGGAAGAGGCACCAACTCGTGGATGTCCCATCGCCATCGCTGGGACGAAGAAGAAGTCTCGTCTCGTTGTCTCTCCGTCTCGCTTGCTGACAGCGCGACTTGGTGCTTCGGTGCTACCGCTGCTGCTGGTGCGGCTGAAGAATAAGCCTGAAAACCCTCTTATACCTATATATTATATATATTATATATATATATATATATATATTGTAGCGTTGATTATGGACGCGATTGATGTAATTGTCACAGCACCATGCAAGGACAATTCCCCGTTGGGGATATTCGGCTTGGTGCACGCCCGACGACGAGGAGGCAGAAGCATCGCTTGGGCACGGGCCGATCGAGTATCGCGTCGGACATAGCTTGCTGAGCACGAAGAACCTCGGCTTCTCCGCAGCTCTAACTGCTCGTTAGTGGTCCAATAAACCACGCTTCAGTTTGGTGGAGTGTGCGGGTTCGTTCCCAGCGTGACTCTACCTTCGCATTGCAAGACTCCGATACCACATCCTGGAGTTACGCAGCAGACGGCTACAGCCCGTGATGCAGCTGAACACCGACCGGGACATGGCACCTTCCTCACCGCAGCCCATCATGTGTTCGGGTGTGCTTCGCCAGCGCGACCCCCCTAACTTCGATGGAACGGATGACAACGACGTGGAGGAGTGGCTGTCGCAGTACGAACGAGTAAGCACGCACAACAGATGGGACGATCGCATGAAGCTTAATGACGTTGAGTTTCATTTGGACCACCTAGCCAAGAAGTGGTTCCACAACAACGCAGCCACCATGGCTACCTGGGCTGAATTCAAAAATCGTATTGTCGAGGTCTTCGGCCGTCCCGCCGTGCGGAAGCTTCTTGCTGAGCAGCGTCTCCGCACACGAGCACAGCGTCCTGGAGAGACCTTCACAAGTTATATCGAGGATGTTGTGGACCTCTGCAACCGTGTTGATTCAGCTATGGCGGAAGCAGAGAAAATTAAGCACCTGATGAAAGGAATCGATGATGATGCTTTCCAGATGCTGTTAGCGAAAGATCTGCGAACCGTTGCTGACATCATCACCCAGTGCCGAAGCTACGAAGAACTCCGCAGACAGAGGGCGCTTACCCGGAACTCTTCTGTCCAGGGAGAGCCGCTGTCGAGCTCCTTGATGCGGCAGCTTCAACAGTTTGTTCGCGAAGAAGTCGCTCGGCAAGTGTCACTTCTTACCCTGGAGCCTGGATCAACGATGCCACCGTCTGTTCCTGGCCCATCTCCACGATACGGAGTGCCTCCGCAGCCTACCGAAGTGACTCCTTCCGTTGTCTCGCCGACGCTTCCAGCGCTTCGCCACATGATCAAGGAACAGGTGGCTGAGGCACTGCCACCCACTCTGTATTATGCACCCCTCACGTATGCCGAAGCCATGGGGAGACCGGTACAGCCAGCTGGGACGTCTTTTCGGGCCATGCCGCCAACCCCGCCACGCTCTGCGGTACACAGGAATCCGCCACCGGGGAATCCGTGGCGCACGGCTGATAATCGCCCCATCTGTTTCGCCTGCCGACTTCCAGGCCATGTGGCCCGTTACTGCCGCCGCCGCGTGTCCGCGATGAATGATGACGTTGGCCCCACTTTTGGCTCTCCACACGGGTCTTCGCAGCTAATGACCGACGTGCCACCCAGGTCGCCGTTACCTGCCTCCGGTTACAACGATTTCAGCCGTCGTGACGCCGATAGCCGCCGTTCAAGCTCCCCACGTCGCCGCTCACTATCGCCTATGCGACGTCGTTCAAGCCCAACTGAACAGGAAAACTAGCCGCCGCAGTTCCGGAGGCAAGAGCTGCGCGACTTTCGAACTGTAAAAGGCCTACAAATGTAATCGACGTATCTGTTGAGGGTGTATGTACAGTCGCACTAGTCGACACAGGCGCAGCCGTCTCCGTCATTACCGCCGATATTTGCCGCTCGCTTAGAAAAGTTACGACGCCGCTGCCGCAATTTTCGTTATGTACCGCAACTGCGCAACGTGTAAAACCTTTGGCAGCCTGCACGGCGCGTGTCACGATCCAGGACGTCGTGTACCCGTCGAGTTCCTCGTGCTGCCATCCTGCTCCCATGACGTCATTTTAGGCTGGGACTTTTTATCTCGCCATCGCGCAATAATCGACTGTGCGCGTGCACAAGTAGAATTTGATTCTCCCTTGGACGCGCCTTAAGCCGACCTTCAGTCCACTGCCCCTGCAAAGCTCACCGTGGCTCACGACACGGACATTCCTCCCCGCTCGGCTGCTCTCGTACCGCTCTGCTGCTCTTCCATTCCCGACGCACCTGTTCTTTTTACGCCGTCGCCCTTATTTCTCCACCGAAAATCGCTGTCCCTGCCATTCGCCCTACTGACAGTTCATGCTGGCACGAGCGCCATAGTAGTCAAAACGAGTCCTTGGAGCCCCTTCGTCTCCTGCACGGTGAGGTCCTTGGCTGCGTCGAAGTTGTTGGGCCCGACTTGTCACCGCCGTACCAGACGACTTTCCGTCATGGGTTCCAGTGGCTGGACTGAGTCCTGCCCCGTCAGCACCAGACCTGTCGCCTCCGGACATTGGCGCTTCGATCGATCCTACCCTCAGATCAGACCAACGAGTGAGGCTCCTCGCTCTGCTATATCGGTTCCGCTCTTCTTTTGACGGCGCAAAGGCACCGCTGGGCCGAACATCTGCAGTTGCTCACTCCATCGACACCGGCTCGCATGCACCACTGCGCCAACGACCGTACCGTGTGTCGCCGAAGGAGCGCAGCTATTGACGAAGAAGTGAACGATATGCTCAAGCGGGGAGTAATTCGGCCCTCCAACAGTCCCTGGGCGTCTCCCGTGGTGCTTGTAACAAAAAGGGACGGTTCCATCCGCTTTTGCGTAGATTATCGCCGTCTGAACAGCATAACGCGGAAGGATGTCTATCCTTTACCACGGATCGACGATGCCCTTGACAGTTTACAAGGCGCCGAGTTTTTTTTCTTCCCTTGATCTGCGGTCTGGATATTGGCAGGTACCCATGGCGGAGGCCGATCGCGCGAAAACAGCATTCATCACTCCTGACGGCCTGTATGAATTTAACGTCATGCCGTTTGGCCTGTGCAACGCTCCTGCCACGAGAGGATGATGGACACCATTTTGCGCGGCCTGAAGTGGAAAACGTGTCTCTGTTATCTCGATGACATAGTCGTTTTTTTCTCCGACTTCGACACTCATTTGAGGCGCCTGGAGCAGGTTTTGACTTGCCTTGCCAATGCCAGATTGCAACTCAACATGAAGAAATGCCACTTTGCGGCGCGAAAGTTGACCATACTGGGCCACGTTGTGTCGAAGGAGGGAATTCTTCCCGACGCCACCAAACTTCGCGCGGTCGCCGAGTTCCCTAAACCGACCACCATGAAGGCTCTACGGAGCTTTATTGGACTATGTTCATTTCCGCCGCCGCTTCATTCGCAACTTTGCCGCCATAATTGCGCCCTTGACGGCGCTTCTCGGCAAGGAAAGCGGTATTGGCGCTTGGTCGAGGGATTGCGATGAAGCCTTCGCAAAGTTACGGCGACTCCTTACTTCCCCGCCTATTCTGCGACACTTTGACCCGACCGCGCCAACAGAAATCCACACGGATGCCAGCGGCGCCGGAATCGGTGCAGTGCTTGCCCAAAGAAAAGCTGGTTTTGACGATATATGTCGTCGCTTATGCCAGTCGTACGCTCACAAAAGCTGAGTTAATTATTCGGTCACGGAAAGGAGTGCTTGGCCATCGTATGGGCGCTTGCAAAATTTCGACCATATTTGTACGGTCGTCGTCCTTTGACGTTGTGACGGACCACCACGCATTGTGCTGGTTGTCGTCGCTCAAGACCCGTCTGGCCGCCTTGGTCGCTGGGCTCTGCGACTTCAAGAGCATGACATCCGTGTGCTGTACCGTTCCGGCCGGAAGCATTCAGAGCCTGACGCTCTGTCCCGCTCCCCCCTACCGGCGGAAGACTCGTGTTCCGTTTCTGTTGATGCCGGCCTTCGTCCCTCGACATCACGGACATGCCAGCCGAGCAGCCAAGGACCCCTGGATTGCTTCGCTTATTGACTTCCTCTCTGGCGTGCCCTCTGCTCAAGAATCGCGTGCGCTGCGCCGACAAGCTCCCACTTTGCAGTCCGCGACGAAATGCTGTTCAGGCGCAACTACCAATCAGGAGGTCGCAAATGGTTACTGGTAATACCTCGCCATTTGCGCACGGGCATATGCGCATCCTTCCACGCTGACCCCAGCTGCGCTCACGCCGGTGTGTTAAAAACGTATGAGCGGCTTCGCCTACGGTATTACTGGCGGGGAATGTACACGTTCGTCCGCAAGTACATCCGGTCATGCATCAACTGTCAGCGGCGCAAATGCCCCCCTACTCCCGCGGCGGGCCCGCTGCAGCCATTGCCGTGCCCAGAAAGACCGTTCGATCGCATTGGGATAGACCTTTACGGTCCCCTTCCTGCACAGCTGCTGGCAACCGTTGGGTCATTGTGGCAGTGGATCACCTTACGCGCTATGCAGAAAACCGCTGCTCTAGCAACTGCCACGGCACGTGACGTTGCGTCCTTCCTGTTACGCCGCTTCATACTTCGCCATGGTGCCCCTCGAGAGCTGCTCAGTGACCGAGGTCGCGTCTTCCTGTCGGAAGTCATCGAAGCCCTCCTGCGGGAATGTCGAATTGTTCACCGAACTACGTCGTCTTACCACCCGCAGACGAATGGTCTCACAGAACGATTTAACCGCACCTTGAGTGATATGCTTTCGATGTACGTGGCGTCGGACATTCTGACTGGGACGTGGTACTTCCCTTTGTCACGTGCGCCTACAACACGGCCACGCAGACGACGACGGATTCTCACCTTTTTTCCTGCTCTACGGACGGGAGCCGGCATGCACTCTTGACACAATTTTGCCGTATCGCCCAGATCAGACCGAGTTCGCACCCATTTCGGAAATAGTCAAGCATGCCGAAGAGTGCCGTCAGCTCGCCCGCTCGCTCACATCTGAACACCAGCAACACCAAAAGCATAATCTCGACGCTTCCACCACGGCTTCCACCTATAGGCCTGATTCACTTGTCTGGCTTTGGGTCCCATGCCCTACCCCCGGTCTCTCACCGAAGCTTGTTGCAAAATATCATGGACCCTACAGAGTCGTCAAGCAAACTTCAGCAGTGAATTACCTCATCGAACCGGTTGCGCCCGCACCCGACCGTCGACACCGTGGACGCGAGATAGTTCACGCCAACCGGCTGAAAGAGTATTACGATCCTGTGGTCTCCTCGGCACCTTGAGTCGCCAGGATGGCTCCTTTTCCACCGGGGGCGAATATTGTAGCGTTGATATGGACGCGATTGATGTAATTGTCACAGGCAACATGCAAGGACAATTCCCCGTTGGGGATATTCGGCTTGGTGCACGCCCGACGACGAGGAGGCAGAAGCATCGCTTGGGCACGGGCCGATCGAGTATCGCGTCGGACTTAGCTTGCTGGCACGAAAAACCTCGGCTTCTCCGCAGCTCTAACTGCTCGTTAGAGGTCCAATAAACCGTTCAATATATACATTATATATATATATATATATATATATAGACATAGTATATATATATATATATATATAATATATATGTGATATATAGATAAGGATATATATATATATATATAATATACATATGTATATATCCATATATATTCATCATATAATATGTATATATACATTACATCGACACGGTGATATATCGAACTCCAAGGGGATCGTGAATTTGTTCGATATATGAAAAATTTCGATATAGAAAAATCTGGGCTCTGAGACCTCACCTATGGCGGACTCAAGCACTACAAATCGTCGCATTCACAAGAATTACAACTAATTCCGCACTCGACGACTCACAGGACACTTTTATTTCCGTGAAAAAAAAATCGCTGATCTTGGCCTGCGTCTTCGTCCAGGAAATGAAATAAAGACGCTCGTCTCGATCTCTCGGGGCTGCACAACTGGAAAATTCCAGCAGTACGCTGCGCCTTCGCACACCATGCACAACACGCACGCCAAAGAAGAACAGCGCACGTACGACAAGAACTTTGAAGGTAACAAGTTCCAACAAGCTCTCTGAACGGACTCCAACAAAGCGCTCGCGATGGTCATCTCCGAGCGAAACAGTGATCTCCGAAAGGTGCGGGACTCCGTCGCCAAACAGCAGCAATATCGAGCAGAAAATGCAAAAGAAGGAGAGGCCGCCAGCGCCTTCGTTCCCTCTTCCCTTTCCCGAGCGACATGGGGGGAAGAAGAGAGAGAGAAAAAAAAACTATTTTTCGGCAAGCGGAAACGTACGCAGCCAAAAAAAAAAAAAAAAAAGGACGTGCGCAGTCGGGGCATCCCTACCTCGCACTGTCACATTTTCCGAGCGTTCGGGCTTTGTGCCTAGAGAGATTTAGCATACCGGGCTCCGTCCGCTAACGCTACGGCCGCCGGTAGCGGGGCTCGACTGGGCAAGCGCAAATTCGTTCCGCAGGGTGAATTAGTTCCGCGAGCCAGCTTCGCCATGCCCGCGCATTCCTCCATATCCTCCTCAATCTCAATCGGGGGTGCAGCGACCGCCGAAGAGCACCTTCCAGCTCGCGCGGCGTTCGATATACCCAATGTCGGGAAAAATACGGTTCGATATAAACGTACGAATTCCTATACTTTTACACAGAATTTTCAAGGGATAATTTATGAGTTCGATATAGACAATAATTCTATATACCGTGTTCGATATATCCGTGTTCGACTGTATATGTATATATACACATATATATATATATACACATTATGTTTGTTGATTTTCAATGTCAAGCAGTGCATCTCCGTAGCAGATCCGTATTGTGAGTACTGTGTTCTCCAGCGTTCGCACGACTCCCTTGTGCGTACTGCCGAAGCGGTTTGCGATACTCTATACAAAGTAAAGTATCCCCTCCCACGAGGTTTCTAGCAGTGGTAGCGAATCGTCTAGAGTTTCATTCTCGCTTATGGAAAAGTTCAGATTTGGCGGCCAGCCATCTGTTGCGATTTCCCGGGGTTCCGTGAACAGCTTCCGGTCTCGGGAATCCGCGCGTCCTGACTTCCTCCTTCGTGATTTCGTCCCCATCAACCGAGGCCCTTCGGCGTCAGAGATGATGACGCCGATGAACGAGTAGCCGACTCATCGGTCCGATGTCGATGACGATGATCATGCTGTTCCTGATCACGGCATTCATCACAGAGACTTCAGTGCACTAGAAAGTGCACGCACCCTCTTCGTCCTATCCTTCCATGTGAGATGAAGCCAATGTTTCGATTGAATGCGGCAATCGACAAAGCCACTCTCACCCACAACTTCCGTGTATCATTCATACGTACTTTATGCGATATTAACGAATAGGCAGGTGCCCAGCGGGGGCTCGTCGAGCTCCGATGCACCTGCCTGTGCCGACTGGCTCTACCAGTTCGGCCCTGCACGGCACGACTTTGTCGCCGGTGGTTAGCGTCACCGCATTGCCGGAGCGTCCACGCGCAAGTTGTACCCAATCGTGACGAGGCGCTGAAAGGCCACGGAGAGTGGTCGTTAACGGTGGCTTCCGGTGGCCTGGTCGCCCGCCGGTCGTAACACAGACCTTGCTGCGCTGATCAGGTTACAGCGGCAGTTGTTATGCACCCAGCCGCCCTGAGTTTAAACGTCCTTATTGATTATCATTCTACTACGATGGCTTACGGGCCTTACCGGCTCACCCCTGAACAAGTACGCGACCGCAGCTATTATGGACGCGAACCAAGACTAACAATGGTTTGGAGGCGTTTCTACCATGCATGCGAAGTGCTTTACGATGACGTGGAGTACGCAGTGCGCTATTTCTGCTGGATTGTACGGAGGGATTGGCAGGGAGTGCGGCGGATGATGGTGGGTGGGGAGCGTGAACCATCATATTGGGACCCGCCGCCACCATCTCTGTTCCAGACCGCTACGAGATACCTTCTGAGACATTTCGTTCGTCTCACGGCTGCAGCATCCCCGTTGGTATCACCGGCGCTGAGATGGTTACGGCGGCTCTGTCCTTCTAAAGTACGGCACGCTCGCGAGTCCATCGCTTGAGGTATGCGGACTTGTGAAGGGATTGGAGGGGGGAGGGGCAAAATTTTTATGGCAATATAGCTTGGGAAACTGGCGCGATTTCTTGAGTAACGTTTACGTCGTCAAATTTATTAAGCGGTCTTGAAATCTGCGAGCAACAGTTATAATGGAGGAAGTTACATTTCAGCGCTCAAGAATATCATGAGCCATTCCTCTCAGCCCGCCAAGCTGGATGTCCCGCCGTGCTCTTTATTCCACGACATAGAGGGCGCACAGAATTTGGGTGAGAGGTATACCACATAAACGCACGCCCGCACGCACTTTTGTTTTGTTTCCCTCATCCTGACAAATAATGTGTATTGATGCGCATGGAGGAGTGAAATAAGAAAATTCGGGGGTAAATTTTGCACTCGAGGAGCGCCGAACTGGAGCAGTTGGAGGCCATTGGGAGGGGCCTTTCTCCTGGAGTGGACCTGACTAGGCTGATGAGAATTAGGATTATGATACGTAATCGACTTAAGATGGATATAAAAATAAACAGACGTAAAAGCTTGACGTCTAGTTCAGGTTGCAATCTTGCAATGGTGGGACTCCTCAATTATCAGCCCCGTATGCTCCTCGACCTTCCTAATGCGCTATCCGGTGCTCGATTTTCCTATGTACTCCTATTGGTCTGCCGGACCGCACGAAGTCCCCGGACTGTCCGGGAACCGTTGAGACTGGTAAATTGCGGATGTCGGTTGTCTATTACTACATAGTTTAACCAAGATTCACTCACCAGTGGAGAGAAACGCAATCGTGAGGTCCAAATCGTGCCAGTTTGGAGGGCATGTTCGTCTACAACCGCGTGCTTAAAGCGGACACACCGGCACATTTGTTTTTTTAACGCCTCGCGATTCAGAACGCCTCGCACTTCAAGACCTAGTGGAGTCAGCACAGCTGCAAATACGATAGTCTTTCTTGGCCACTTAAAACACAAAAGTTTGGTCTGTCTGTCTGTCTGTCTCTCTCTCTCTCTCTCTCTCTGCCTGTCTGTCTGTCTGTTTGTCCCTGCATTCAGTCACCTTCCAAAAACCGAATGAAATTCTTGAACAACATGTTTATATAGGAAAACTTTTCCAACTCAGTAAATCTGGAAGCACACTCAAACTTGTCAAAATCGTCGAATAAAAAATATTAGGGACTTTTTTGCCAACATCAATACATGTAGGGTATTTGCACGGTTCTTTTATTAAAAGAATTCATGGCTGCTTGATTTTCGCACTGGAAAATAAAACGTGGGGATTCAGAATGCTATTTTGACCCTATTATTACGAAAACGTTCTCCAGTATCTCACCTTAGAACTCGTGGCGACATTACTAGAAGTGTAACAGTTAATAACGGTTGTAGATTGCGCTTGAGCATTAAAATGCGAACACTGTATTGCCCCGAGCGATCCTACTTTCATGGAGTCTTTTTGTAGACAAACTGCAACTCCATCGTTCTAGCATGTACGGAGAATGGGTGGAGCGGCATTCTAAGGATATTACAAGCAAAAAACCGCTACGCGCCAGGGCAGTAGAATTGCGAAAGCAGTTTTTTCTCTCATAACCCGCCGTAAGTGGTACACATCGGCTAGAGCACCAAAGCAACACTTTCTAGATGATAGAAGAGTTCGCCACGACAGCACACGTGTCTCGAAATGGTTTCCCTGCATTCGCTGCAACTTTGGCGGCGTTTTTTGTGTTCTTACATAAAACTTGATTGCGAAAGGCAGGGCAGTCCTGAAAAGAAGAAAATGATTCAAACCTTCAGCCGCCGCAAGACAGATGGTGGCAACGCCGCGCTCAGGTTTCGCTACGTATGACCCAATGAAAATATCCACGGTATTTTTTTGTTAGGCGTCAAGCTCTCTTTCATCTTTTTAAGTTGAGAATTTTTATATTCATTTCTTAGGAAACTTAGGGCTCAATTTGCATCATTGGGCAAGTAAACACAAAAGCCCAATTTGATATCGCCTGGAAACAAGGGTGTTTCGTCTTGGCAGCCTTACGTTGGCGGGCAGCTTTTATGCTTCTTATGAAGGGTTTCCGGCATGTCTATGTGCCCTTTTTAGAGGGGAACAGGGACGGACAACGCTAAGGTTCCCAGACATGTTTGTTTTTGGTTAGAGATCGTTTTGTCGAAAAGAAAGAAATGCAACGAAAGACCACCTGGGAGATGTTTTCAGTAGGGAAAACTACATGACTCCGCAAGCGTGTAGTGAGATTCCAAGATAAGTGAGACAGGCTGTTACAAGAAATTATTCGCATTAGGTGTGGATGTGCTGTTCTATTCGTTTCGCTCGTACGGGTACGCAAAAAGAGCTCTAGTCTACGTTTCCAGATATCACCCTTTAATAAAGCACAAATATAACACGAATTTTCAGTGTCTGGACGGCGGTAAAGTTCTCGTTATCGTCGCCCCAATTACTTTATCAGCAGAAGGTACAAAAGAGAACAGTATGCATCTTCAAACCAAGAAAACAGGACTGTGTAACTTAATACGTCGAAATCAGTGTCCCGAGTATCTCAGCACGATTTACTTATGCTTATAGCGACTACGCTTGGTGTTATTTTTCTCGCCGAGGTTGTTGGCATTGTTGCTTGTTAGCGTCACAGAGTTTCCGTATATTTTGTACCTAACTTAAAGGGCAACAAATCACAGTCGCACCAGGCAGCTGCAAAGAAGAAAGCTGTCACAAAAGCAGTCAGGAGGAGGACGATTTTGGACAAATTGGTGTTCCATACCTGGAGAGAGATTGCGTAACAAAAAAAGCCGTCCTCATCACTGACTTGGGCAATCGCCCTAAACATTTTTAATAACAAGTCGCAAGAGTCGTGATCGTGCAAACTTCATTGCCAGTTTACGGGATCCTTTCCCGGGTGTCCCCATGATGACACCATTGACGTGAAAATCACTGTGTATAACTAGAGCCCTTGCATCCCAGCACAAAGAGCAAAATAAAGCACCCAAAGTGGTGTTTGGTCGTTTAAAAAGACCAGTGCCGCCTAACAAAAAGTAAAGAATGCACTATTTTAGCGGATGTGTAATTGCTAATCACACCCATTCAAAGGGTGTTTTTGAAAGGGTGTAAGGGTAATAGCAATTGACAAAAAGGGTGTTATTGTGTTACAATGTGGATACATATTCTCTCGTTGCTGCAATCCTGTTGACAGAGTGCGTGTCTCCCTCTTGAGTCCGTGTCACCCAATTGGTCAATATCGCAATCAAGATACTCAGACGTCGGTTTACGTTCTTTGTAGTTCCTAAGTGTGGACGTTCGATAAATTGCACCCATATTTTCGGTGAGAAATTCCTCATGCAGTGCATAACAAAATTAGGGAAGTTCACACTGACACGTAAGACTTGAAGGTAACGAAGTTGCACGGAACCGTCACGACCATCACGACGGTTAAAGTCCACAATTGCAGCCGATTGGCCTCTTATTCGCTGACAGAACGACCGCTACTCCACCCTTGCTGCTATAAGTGTGAGCGTCCTTCATTTTTTGGCAGTGATAATCATTGGATATCACCTTGGAGGGGCGTGCGCTATGACGTGTCTTTCTTGTTCCGAGTAAGTGTTGCCACGATTACTCCGAACGCTGGGGTTTGTCTTATCCAATCTTCACCCATCTCCGTCGGTAGGTGTGCCTGGCTTGACAAACGTGCCTCGGGTTCGTTTTGTGGTCGCCACGATCTACGTACACACGTGCGCTCAAACTTTTTATGGTATTTTGAACTGCGGACACCAAGCACTAACGATTTGCTCAACCGATTCGCTGTTAAAAAGGAGACATAAAGATATCGTCATCTCCGCCATCGTCGTCGCCGTCGTCGTGACCGTCGACGTTGCCATGATCATTACCATAATTTTGTTCCTGTCGACGGCAGATTGAAGTCGTCTCTCTTATTTGTCAGGTGTTCCTCCCTTGGGAGATCATAGTTCATTCTTTAATTCCAAAGTTTGTGCTTTCTTCCCTCCATCGAGTTAGCGTCCTTCGCCTACTTGAAGCCCAGTATACCGGTGGCCATTGTCAGATAACCATATACCCAGTTAGCACATGAGTGACGCTTGCGAGTGACCAATCAGACGACCATGTTGTCATCCCTAGCTATTCTCACCCATTACGCACTCCATTTTGGCCAATCCCCTGACTCAATTATTTTGTGTGAGCAAGAGTGTGAGCATTGTTGCTAAGGGTTTCGTGTGTGTGTAAGACCGACAGAGCGAGCGAGAGAGCGAGAGAGATAAGGAGAGGGCAGGAAGAAACATTTATTGTAAAGCATATATCATCTTGCAGGAGTTCTTCCCTCTTCACAAGAATACAAGAGCTGGCTTAGCACCGGCTGCTAACTCGGTGAGCAGGTGGTGGTCCGAGAGGTATGGGTTGGACAGCAGTGTCTCCCACTGGACTTGAGGGTTTGGGATGCGGGAAAGGGGTGGTGGGTGCTTGTTTTTTCTACACTCTAGTGTAATATGTGTGATAGTACCTGGCTGTTGGCACTAGTTGCATTCTGCTGGATACTGGTAGGGTGATGTTCGGTGTAGCCTAATTGAGTGCGAGAAGGTGTTTGTAGGAACGTTTTTTTTGTTTATTCGGCTTTCGTGAGGTTAAGGGTGAGGTAGCGAGGAAGTCCCCATTTAAGCTTGTAATGTGTTATTTCTTGGTAGGTTTCAACAGGTGTAGGTTTCTCCACATCCCCTGAGGTCTGGTGGGCAAGCCCTGGGGCCCACCGAGATTTTAGCTCTTTATGGAGGCTTCTGCAGGCGTCCACACAATCCTTGCTTCTCTATTGGAGAATTTGGTGAGAGCATGAGGTGCGTTGCTTGTGCTACCCAACCGGACCTGAATTTCCTGCACGCTTCCTGGGAGTTCATTACGGCCACCGTGGCATTCGTCTGCGTAAGGGCCAGCGCCACAGCTAGCTCCTCCGCTTCTTGGGTCGATGTTGTTATTAGGGTGGCACTGACAAGGAGCTGTGTTTTTGTGCTGACTGCCACTGCATTTTCTCTTCTACCAAGGATTGCTGCGGCATCTCTTTAGACAGTTTCCGCGAGGGTGCTGTATTTCCTGTTTCAGGCGGAGTGTTGAACCGGGTGCATGTTCTGTGGTTATGGGTGGAATAAGATATTGTGCCGCCAAAGCTCAGGAAACTGCTTGTTTGGCTTGACGTGGGCTCAATTTGATTCGGTTTAACAGAATTTGGCCGGTGTTTGTCATTTCAAGCCGTGCTCGTTGTCTGGAGAGGCGGCCCTCTATGAGCTCGTCCACCTTGTTGCGCAGAGCCAGGCGAAGGAGCCTCTCTATTGACCCTCCAAGGTAATCCAGAGAGGCACCAGCCTTGACAGCTTTAGCCTTTCCACCAGCCAGGCTACGCGAAATGTCTGAGTGAGAATTGCTCTGCCACAATAGCACTTTTTGCTTTCGGTGGTACTTGGTGACAAATCTACAACGTATGGTGTTTTTTTCCGGCCTTTGTCTGTCAAAACCAAACACGGGAGGCGCACTGACGTCTTCTTATCAGGAGATAAACGTCACCGAGTGGTTATCACTGTCGCCTCTAATGCTGTGCGTAGTGGAATGTTGCAGGTATCACCTGAGGTGTCCACGCACGCACTTCCGCATTCAAGCAAAACATAATTTTTTGTGTGGTCGATCTGACACCCTTCACATCCAGGTTTAAGCATATTAAAGATTCGAAGAAATTGAAATCGACATTGCGGTTATTCTTTCTCTAAACCACTATCCAGTTCATAGCCACGTTTCTCAAGAAAGCCATAATTTGTAAGAAAGCCTGTTTAACACCAATATCTCTACGGCTTTAACCTCCTATTTCACAGTTTAATCATAGGTTTGCCTGCCGGTGTCACATCCGCAGCATCGGCGGCACAGCAATGTACCTGATCAGTCGTACTTTTAAAGTAATGCGTTTCGTCTTGGAACCCACGGGCGAATGCGGTGCGGAAGGTTATAACAGTTCTTACTCTGTAGCTGCTATAAGTAACTGTTAACACTTCTTAGTTTACTGCCCACCTGATCGCATTTGTCGCGACTCTATAGCGGAATAGAGGGTGGTACCAGCGCCTTCGCTATGGTCAGCAAGAGGACTACCAGTAACCCCTTAAAAGGGACCCAAAGGTTTCGTCGACAGTATCTCAGACCCTAAGTAATAACTTTGTCCTAACACATTATAATATTGTAATTAACTAGTTGAAGTTGTGTTTCAGTAGAGAATTATAGCAGAGTAAGAACCGGTCCCGTTTGGGTGCCCGGTAGGCGAACGGCGCTACTGGTCGTCCGCAGTGTCGACAAAACTGGTTGTGTGCATTCGCAGATGCACCGGGTACCGTACCAGGACCGGTTCTCCACGCTGATATACCTTTCTAATAAAACGTAATGTAATCAAAGTAATAACGTAATGTTGTCAATATATGAAAAAAAAATGCCGTGAAACCTCACCCCGGATTTGGCATCCGAAGTTGTGTCGTCAGATTATCGCGTTCGTGCATCCTTAGCGTTTGTCTACATCAATATTTATCTTAAATAATGATGCTGTCTCACGCCGTTTAAACAATTTTAAAGGTCTCCAAACACACCAACACTTTTTCGTCGCACAGCGAGCTTACAACGAATCACAGCAGACCTACACGAGCAAACAGCCGCGCCAAGTTTTTTCTGCATGCAATCAGACAAAATTAAGTTATGTAACCACATAGCAAGCACGTCAATCCGTTTTTCTCGCCAATATTTTTCTATTCTTCTAGAAAGGGGGGCACAATGCAAAGTCAAACAAGAAACACACTTAGAGCCTTCTGAGGCGCAGTAGACTTTTCCACGACCGTCCGTTGTCATCCTCGTAAATACCCGCCCATGTTCTGTAGTGACCGCCTCGTCTTGTCGTAAGAAAACCCAAATTTGGTACACCTGCTACCGTCTTGCGGATACAGGTCAACCGTACGGTTCACGGTAATGCCATTCTCGCCTTTCTCCGTGACGTTAGTCCACCAACTTCCTCTTCCTAGCCAAATTTCTCTTTTGGGTTTTCCGTCTAACCACTTCCTCGAGCTGCGAAGGTATTGTTGCCGTTGCCTTTGCGGTGCTCAGTGTACCTACGTTATTTACATCACTGCTTCCTTAACGCCCCCAATGTTTATTTTCCTACTCCTTGCAAGTTTATGAGCTGACTTTGGTTTGCCCAGGGCTCCTTACATCTGCTCCTTTCATTTTTATCCCGTTTTCACCATTGAACAAGTAAGCAAGGTGTGCTATGATAAAGCGTTTGTTAGCGCCATGACAGTTAGGTTGAATCAACGTTTGATAGGTGAATTTCGGTGAAAGGGAAACTATTACTGCGGTCGTTAGTTTTCTCACCTGCGTATACGCAGACATAGACAAGAGTGCCACCAAATAAGCGCTGCAAGGAAAGGACCCATTTTTGGGGATCTGCCTAATAAGATAAACGTACTTCGTGTAACAATGCTCCCGTTAAGTGTTGAATTCTGTTTTTATAATGTAAGCAAGGTTCCTGCTTGCATTTTGGAGCTTCGCCTGGGGAGCAGCCATAGTACGGAGTACTTAGTCACCTGCTTTCATACCCATTCCTAAAGGCGTCCAAGCCCCATCTCTTTCTCAATAAATTGTTCTCTCCACCTGATTGCACTTACTTACTTTAGGCCTTCCTAAACTCCTTAGGGAAGCATAAAGTTAGGCCGTTAACTAAACATCACTTAGGAAGAATCTTTAAGTGAACTCTGATGACCGCCATTCAGCCGCAGTTGTTACTTCCAGGGTGATTAAGCGTGACAGGCTGTTATACCAGAGTACAGGGGAAACGTTTCATAGGATCCCGAATATGCCGACGCACATCCACATTGCGGGCGCTATTCGACTACCTAACCGGGAAACTCGAGTGTATCGTTCTGTACAAGGATACGATGCGAAATCCGATGTAAAGAAAATGAACTCGTCAGGAGGGAAAATTAAACATTGACTTCTCACGAGGCTAAGTGGACATAAATGCACACACGAATTGGAGCATATTTTCAGAAATTTATCATCGGAATACGCGTATGCTGGTAAAGAAAAGGAGGTGCAGCTGCAGATTTCTCACAATCAAAACGGAAGATATGAACATCGGAATCTGAGCAGCACATGTACGGTTGCTAGAAAAGGGGGTTCTGGTGGGCCTGTAATATGGTCAGGCGGGTATTCCGCAGGTTTAAGGCCCCCGAACCTGGGCAATATAAGGTACACAACTTCATCTATACTTTAATATTCATAGCTCTTTATTGTTTACATTTTCCCTCAGCTTCCGGGCGAGGAAAAACGTAAGCATTGAAAGGCGCTGAATATTGAAGTGTAAATCAAGTTTCGTACATCATAGAAATGGTGCCTATGATCGCTTTCGTTTTGGTTCTTTAATGGATGAGGGAAGTTGATATAATGGCCTAGCCACTGCTTCCTTTGCTGAGAAACACCTCTGCTAGTAAAAGGCGAGCAGCAGTTGCGATCGCTACCTTTCAAATGTACATCAATAAAGACGCGTAATCAGCGCAAGGTCGCGCCACACCTGCTTGCCTGTATTCCGCACCATAATTACAAGCGCACTGTTGCCACGTCTAATGAAGGATCAGCTTAAACTCACGAAAACATCCATAGCATTTTTTTCGCAAAGTCTGCAAGGTCGCCTTTGCCGGAATTTTTCACGCTGTCGTAGTGAAGAGGAGAAAAACCACCAAGAGGAGAATAATCTCTCCCTAATCTTAGTACTTCTCACATTACTAAAGTAGGAGACATGGCATTTACTCCTGTAGTGGGTGGTTGTGATGATATCAGAGTTCGGGTGATGTTGAACAACGAGACTCGCGCACGTGAGAGGCAAAGACGGCGTACCAAGAAGTAGTTCTAGAACACGGGAAAACAACATTTATGCGCAGACAGGCGAAAGAGAGAAAAACTACTGAAAGAACAACTAAGGAATAAATTGCTACTCTCGCTAGTCATATTAGCAACCAAGCTAGGCATATAAACCCACCAGGTAACAGCTTATGCTGCCTGGTAGAACTTTCGCCGGTCAGGCGTCCACTTGATAGAAGTGACGTGAGCCGTGGCCGAGGTCGTCGCAGACGTCAGAATCGGAAGTGGCGCAAAGCCTCCGTATCGCCGCTGCCTTGACTAGTCGGAGTAACCGACAATCCGACATCGTGGCAAGAACGTAAAACGTGCCGGCTCCTAAGAGGTAGCCCGAGCCGAGGCTCCCCGGAACACAGATCGAGTACCTCGACATGTGGGAGCAGCAGGTGGTCCGCCCGACGACGTGGCGGCCTCCGCAGGAGGGAACGATGCCCAGGCTACCCAGCGCAAAGCTCGAGTGCCTGGAGATGGACGGGTGTCCGGCCCTACGGCGCAGGCCCCGCTGTGCCGGCAGGGCTGGCGACGCCCCAGCGCTGCTGCAAGGTCGTCGCCATCGGGTGGATGTCGCCTTTCTTTAGGGCACCCGAACTCCAGCTGGTCTTGCGTTCCGTCATCCGACGTTCTTCTCCTCTTACACGTCCTTTTGGCACGCTGTTCCCTTCCGGCACATACCCGTGTGCGGGTGCTTGTCCTGGTCTTTTCGTTAACGTCTTCGCCTTCGCCACCACTTCCAGGAATCTTACTACAGTGGTGGACTGCTTCCTCACCTCAAGAGGAAGGCAGGAATAAGGTAACAGAGGAGAGGTTGAAAAGCACTATGACGATCGGTTGAGGCTCGGTGATCAAATGACCGTCCTCTTCAATCGATCACCTCTTGATACGGAATCAATTTTCTCTCTCTCTTTCTCACTCTCGCTTTATATTTCTCAGCAACATTCGTATTCTTGAAAGGGAAAGGCAAAACTGCAGAGAAAAGCAGATTGTGATCAAATTTAGGTATTTTTTAGCCAACATCAGAATTATCTTGCCAATCTGGTAATGGCTGTGAACGTCCTGCAAGATCCTTTTTCTTCCTTCTTAGAAGTAAGAAAAATGCACTTGTCGTCATACGGGCTGCCTACGCAATCACCGTACACTTCAACGCCAATCTCATCCTTAAACCTGACACTTTATATATCTCACATAAATGCAGGCGCTGTTTGTTCATTGCTGATTCCCAAACGACGCCCTGGTAAAAGCATGGAGCAATCCAAGCGTCCATTGTATTTTCGTGCCTTGAATACGAAAGGTGGCTAGATGTTTTTGTAATATATATTATTGTATTTTTCGCAATTTTATCATTCCGTAACGCCCCGCTCTTCTTTCTTTTTTACAGCAGTTCTGCACCAGTCCAATAAGTCCCACAAGAATTGTTCTCGTGTCAAACGAGTGTTCCGGCTTCGATGTGATTGGAGAGCATAGCGAACAACCCCGTCAACTGTGTTGTCCAGTGAAGCGACCCTTCGTTTGCTCAAGATCGCCTCTAGATTGTGTTTCTGACCGAAAAACAAAATTACGTCACTTGAAAAATTTTCTCTTTTTCTGTGAGATTGACGCCGAAGACCACGGTAAAGCAATATGTTTCACCATCCTGAAGAGCTGGTACCGAAGCCAAAGAACACTTGCTTTACAATCGGACAGAGAAACCATACTTCAGATTTCAATTTTCCCATACAAGCACCACGCAACACTTGTCCGCCTCTTTTGAACGAAAATGTTATCATTCTCTTTAAAGTGGATGAGAGAGGCTAGGGTGGTTCTTTCGAAAGCTTTGAAATATCATTCTGGTATTAACATACAGTGTCAAATTATTGGCACCGATACAACTTTAACTCTAAACTGGAATAAATTTCTCAGGACTTCGTTTGGTTAGTTCTTATGCCAACATATTAGCTTCGGTCTCAGGTTAACGGATTCATCGTTTTCTTGGTTATTTGCTTGTGGAACGTCATTTCCCTTATTTCCTGTTTTTTCTTCGGATACATAATTCTGGGACTGCATCACGTGTCGTGGTTGCCGCTGTAGTATAGTGTGCGATCCATCACATACAGTCCCACCCGAGAAGCAAGCCGTATGCGAGGCGGCAGGCAGAGTTCGCTCCCTTTCAATTCGACCACTACATGCCTATAATCTCCCTTCTTTTTGGCTGGGATTCATCTACTATCACCACTTGCTATCACGTGCACCAGTCACGCGATATGACTTCAGTAATGCTCCACCAGAGGCAACGTGTTGATGTAGCGTAGTGGTGACTACGACATCAGGCTCCAACACCGGCGACCCGGGTTCGATAACCACACGAACTTAAATGAACTCAATTAATATTCAAACACAATAATTTACTCCATATGTATATTTTACTCTTCATAGCTTCATCCATTTTAGGCAGCCGATAATATGCAAAAAGCGCTTTTTCACTCCATAAGGCATTCATGGCTTCCCCTTCAAAAACAAACTTCAAGAAAATGTATGGTCACTTGGGTGGCAGTCTGCTCTGTCCGATAAGGCAGCAGCTAAGAAATTCCGCCAGGTTTAGCTACAAACGTATCCACATGCCGTCGTCACTCAAATTGTATGCCGACTCTTAGAAGTTTTTGTTCACCATTTGCTCTGTCATGTTTGGCTGGCATTATATAGTATTGATGCCACAATCGCTACTGGAAAGGCCATCTTGAATTGTGTACAGGGAGTTCTGCGTAAAGAATGCTATCGGCAGAAAGCCTACGGAAATCCCCATCTTTCCCTACAAAGAACGGAGGAGAGGTGGCGTGTCGTTCTCCTCCACAAATTGCAGACGGCGGGCTTGTCGGTGTGCAGCACAGCGTAAAGAGGGTGGAAAGGCTTCCCGCTTACATTTCTTACGACATTGTATATATTAGAGCAGCCTTCTCATAGAAAACAATGAAAATGGTCCAAAATCAAGAGTATACGTCCGTCGATTCCACCATCTTTTCTGATACCTTGTGCGGCGCGAAGTCACATTTTTACTACGCCTAAAAAAAGAACGAACGATGCTTAATTAAGCAGCCTCATTTCTTTTATATCGGACAGCAATATGTCATCAAAGAAATAATTCGGTGGTATATATAGTTCCAACCATCTGCAATAAGTTGTGCTTAGCTCAGAGCAACCGTCTGGTGAGGGCTGATGGGTGTTTTGTGCTACTTTGCTTCTTTTTTTAGGCAAGAAACTAGGACAACTGTTCTGCTTTCTAGGTGCCTGGAGGCGCTAGTTGCACGAAGAGTTTCCCACCGGTGAAGTGCCTTCGGTGTCAATTCGCAACGAAGGAGGTAATTCTTCGCAGTGGACGCGTGGAAAGGTGACACAGCCCAAACGAGCTGCTGTTGCGATCCTGCGAAGAAACTGGAGCGCAACACAAAGCGGAGAGAAAGAGAACCGTTGAATGAAGTGATGCCGTTAAGTAGAGGTCAACAACTAGGTTGTGTTCTCTTCGGTTTACGACTAGAAAGGACAAAGAGGTTCTCCAGACGTCTTTCGGCTCTTGATGACAGGCACAGCGGGTCGAGAAGCACTCCTTTTAAGTAAAACTTCGAGCACGCCAAGGAAGTTTATGTTGGTTCTGAATGCGAAAGCATTATTGTCTCTGGAACACGACTGGGCACTCCTCCGGTTGTGCGTTGCGAGTACCTTTCCCAGTTTATCTGCAGGGTGTGTTTCCTATTGATGTGTTGCAGGATCTGTTTCCTGTCATCGTCAATACTCATGCACAGGCGTTGCTTTCGAGAATGTAAAACACCGGCTATTTCAATGAACACGTCGCAGCCAGTGTGCAACACCAGGCTTTACAGAGCATGTTCGTGTTGTATTAGTGCGTTGTATTGGTTTGCGTTTTCGTTGTAGCATTTATGCTTTATTAATGCGATCTCATGGGCTAAGAAACGCATCTCAGCCGGTGACACTCTAGCAGCGTGGTCTTTTGTTTCCGTTTTATTGTTGCAAGGCACGTTCTATAGATCGATTCGCAGTCACGTAGGTTTAGGAGCCGTTTCGACGCTACAGCAACGGACTCAAGCTTTTGCGCTGAATGAGAGATTTATTGTGCTTTTAATAAAACGGTTCGAAGGACGAGATTCGCGCGACCTGGTTTTGCATCCCTGTAGATGGTGCATCTCCTCTCGAAAGAAGTCACTGCCGTGAAGACGGTTTTAAGCAACCATCGTTTAGGGTTGAGCAAAATCCAGTTCCTTGATAAATGACAACTAAAAACCGTGTCCCCAGTTAAGATATACGACGCCTGACCTCGTCCTTTATCGGACGTTGCATAAAATATTTCCTGCTTACAGAATGCTCCAACTCACCTGCGTTCATTGACATGATGTCGATTTTCTTGTGCAATATGCTATCATTTGTGACTTCTTACGCAAGCCCGTGCAGTAACCCCCCGCTTTTCAACAGAAGGCTTCGTTAGACTGCGAACTTTTGCTACATACTAAAAGAAGTATTCCGAGAATAAAATTTATTTTCACTTTTTAGGATCGGAAATGCATGTCAAAATGCCCATTCTTGAGTGGATCTAACACAGGATCAAGAACAGCGTTGAACCCTTCTCCTTGCTCATAAATAACTGCCTTATCTGGCAGTCACATGTACCCAGCCCAAAAAAAAGGGAGCTGTTTTGCAAAAATCCAGTTTTTCTGCTCTCGGAAATAATTTTGATGCATGCGCATTAATTACTATGAGCCCTGCATGGTCCTTCGTTTGTCAAAGCTATGCCACGCACACTGTCTTGCCACCCAGGCCGGAGAAAAGAAGGAAGGCAAAATTTTTCATGGTATAAGATCTGGTTCAAGAGAGCACGTCTTATCGTTCATACTTAGTATCAACGATGGCACATTTCATTTTACCCTCACCCGATTTCCCCTCACCCAATGATAGACGGAGTATAACGCTGAGTTAAAACCATGATTCTTCATCAAGCACCTACAAATGACAGTTTATTTTCGTTTGCATGTGAAGTATCCTGCAAGCGCTGCGGCAACTGTTCTTGATACCGCAAAAAAAAAACCTGCTGGGTTCTTAAGAACCTCCCTCATTATAACGACTGTAAAAAAGAATTCCACGGAAAATACAGGACGAGGAATAGGAATTGCTCATTTATTGCTACATCATTTCCCTTGTGATACGAAGTGGGCGTAACAAAGTAAAGAAACACTGCCGTTAAATGTTACACGTTATTTTGTCACATCGATTGTTATGTCCTCCCTGTTGGTTAAGGCGAAAGCCTGGAACACCCATGGTTTGAGAAACCACTCTTGTTAAGGTGGATGCCTTGGGTGCGAGATGCTGCAGAAAAAAAATTGTTGGTGTTGTGGCCTGTCAAGAAAATGGTCCCGCCTGTAGACTCGTGCCTGATCCTTTGGCAAGAGATCCCGGTCATGCGCAGTGGCAGCCCAGTGTTTTACCATCGTGCCATTTCCGACAGGCACAATCCGGAATGTTCGAAACACCAGCGAAGCTACATCTTACCAGATATTGCAAAACAACACCCTTACCACCATGTTTACAGTGCAAAATTACAAATAACCAAAACCACAATCTTTGGGAGTACCTCCAAACATCTAAAGTACACTAGAAAGCGGCTGACCTCACCTAAAAGAGAAGAGGAGCAACGCGACCTGCTTGACTTCATTCAGAAAGCCGTCAGAAGAAACCTGGACCAAGGCCTTTAAATCTCACAACGCTCTTTACGACTCCTCCTTAGTTTCTACCTGTCAATAAAATATTATCTCTCTCTCTCTCCCCACATGGACCTTTTCAAAGTAGCGATTTGCAAAATTGCATAAACACTACATAAACGTTCGCTAAGCTCGACTCATTTATTTTACGATGTGTCGGAGGCCTCAAGTGTGTCGATGTGTCGAAGGCCTCACCCTGCGGGACCAACAGTGTTTAGCGGGACTTTAGGAGACACAGGCTTCCTTCTGCTTAAACTCACCAAGCTTGTTTTGGACAATAACTTCTAAAGCAGATTAAAGCGAGCTTGTTAGGGTTTCCGAGGAAATTGAACGAAACAACCGCTCATTGCACCCTGAAACAGGTTGAGGAAGCATAGAAATAACTTGGAGAATAAAAGATAACCGAAGACCAAAAACGTCTTCTTGTAGCCCGGTGTAAACTTCACGGAAAACTTGGGCAAGTGATTGGATTGAGCGAAGCGCCACTTTGTTGCGGGGCTGGAAGCTTCTGAACTTAGAACGCCAAACAAAATTGTACAGAAGTTAAGGCCCCAGCGAGTGCAGACGGGCTTTCGAAGTAAATACAGAGCACCCCCACCCCCCCGTCCACGTCCCCCCCCCCCCCTCCCAGTGGTTTCTTTTTCTTTCAGTCGTTCGAGGTAAAGCGAGCACGTCTTTTCGAGAGACTCTGCTTCACAGTGCGCCACTCGGCTCCACCGCGCTACCAAAGCTTCTCTTTGTATGTTGTTTCAGCAAAAACGTGTTGACAGTTAATATATAAAGGCGAAATCCATAGACTTTTGTTTGAAACACACCTGTCGTGAAGTACAGAAAATTGTGAGCTACCTAAAAATAAGCGGGTGCGGAAAAGGAAACAGTGCCGATGAGGGTAGGCCCAGCGGCACGTGCAATGCGAGCCGCCATGAGAGCCCATCATACCGAGGAAGGCGAACAGGGGATTTAGTGCGGTGGCCCTGGCCAGCGAACGGAATGCACTTCAGTGGGTATTGTCAACGTCGGAGGTTTATGTCACGGGGTATTTTCAGAGGTTGTTTTCACAGGGTATTACCAGCGTACAGGGGTACATTCAAAGAGTATTAGGGTGTTATCAAGGTCCAGAGGTATAAAGTCCACAGGTGTTGTCAGGGGGTATATTGTCAACGTCCAGGGGTGTATTCAGAGGGCTCGTCAACGGCCAGAGGTATAACGTTAAGGGTATTTTCAGGTTCAGGAGGCAATGCCAAATGGTATTGTCAACATCCCGGGGTATCATCAATGTCTAACGAGCGTGTCCTCAAAGTTCGCAGAGTGTACAACTGCAGATGAACAGAAGGAACAAGTAAGCCTTAGAGAGTTCTAAGCCCACCCTGTTTTAAAGCGAAGCTTTCTCTGCCTTACTGATGGCAGTAGGGCCGAAGTAAAACGCCCTATAGGAAAGCCAACTTTACACAATGGGTTTCACTGAATGATGATGAGGACAAGCGAAGGGACATCAAGCACCTCAACAATTAACCCTTGCCAAGGTCACAATGCAACCGAGGTCCCTCGGATTATGCAGCCGACGTCTATCCGGTTGCGCCATTCCGACACGGCCGAATTAGTTTGGATTTGGACTTTGCTCAAAGTAGCATTATAAAAACATTCGGGTTTTAATATCTTTCCTTTAGAGAAAACGTTTAACTTTTTTCTGCCTTTCAGGTCTTGCTTGCATCCTACACTTCAAAATACACAATCTGCGCGTGAGGAGAGGGTGCTGCCGATTTTCGTTTTTTTTTTCTTTCACAAAATACTCTTTATTTCACAAAGAAAGACTAAGGGTACGGGGACGAAAAGGTACACTTAAGTACCTGACTGGGTCCCTGCTACCTTTGAGACATCAGCAGCAGCACAAAGTTCCAAGACGCGAAAAAAAATTCAGTACAATTGGTAACCGAGCAAACAAAACAACCAACAAATTTTCAAACACTCGCATCACTTCCCCGGTAATACAGTGCGGAGCATGACACAACATATCAATCAACACCAACAACATAGATAGACAACTTAACAAAGAACCGAAATTCAGAGGAAATTCTTTATAGAAAAAAGAGAGGTACATATACAACTATGGATTTCAATAGCTTAATTTACTTATGAAATAAGTCAAAATAGAGATCTTTCAAAACAATATTCTTGTAATATTTGTTTAAATGAATTTGGAGAACATGTTTCCATAATCTCACCTATATCTCCATTGTCATTTAAGGAATTTAAGAATGACGTAATGCATGGTCTTAAAGCCATAGTTTGTTCCAATGCGGGGTAACCTGTAGTTTATTTTTTTCTGAATTGAAAACCATCATTCATTGAGAGATATGTTTGCTGAAATTCCTGCCGATTTGTGCGCATTTTCTTGTATACACATAATTAGAGTTGCATTAAAATTCCCAGAGCAAAGATTCTACTTACCTCTACTCAATTCTTGCCAAACAAGTGAGAATAGGCCCTGCATGCAACAGAACTAGCACGCGGATGACTAGAGCACCTCTTTCCTATTATGGCCTGCCAGATACATAAGTGAATTAACGGCACGCCGAACATCAGCTTCGTCTCTTTTTCTTCACTTTTCCCGTCGTCTACCTCGGATAACGAACAGACCATTTTGCATAAAGGGTCCTCCGAAAACTCGCTTGACCTCATAAATAACGGACATTAAAATGAGCAGCTCATGCAGTAAAACCGATTCATACGGCAACATGAAAAGAAAAGAACGTATTTACGCTAGATGACACCGGAGCACCACACCAGCAGTGTTGAGAGAGAGAGAGAGAGAGAGAGAGAATGCTCTTTAATGTGAACTGGTGAGGGCAGCCCTGCTAGGGACAAGGCTTGCTACACCAGATGGGGGGTGACTACGTTGATGAGTGGTGCATATCAGACATCAGGGTTACAGTAGGAAGAAGACAAACATGAAGCGTTAAAAAAAAAAAAAAAAAAGGACAAGAAAACAAGAGATTGCTGCCAACAGAGTCCGGACAAAAAAATACAATTGAAAAGAAAATCGTTAATGGAAACGCTCAAACAAAATGAAAAGTAAACGACGGGAAAAAAAGTAACAACACCAACCCAAGAAAAATAAATAGATGAACGCCACAGTGCGAAAGAGAAGATATCGTGACACACTTGCTCTGTCTCTGATCTAGAGAGATTTGTCCAGTTCAGTCTCTCGTAGGAACTGGAGCAGTACTTTTGTACCTAAGGTACTGTCAGCAATATTGGCCCAAGGCCCAAGAAAATGAAAAAGTTCGAGGCTGCCTCCATGACGTACACGAGAGAGGGAGCTCGCTGCAGTTTTTCGCGCAGCAGCGTATCGAGGGCAGACGCAGAGCAAGTGATTTACAGTCTCGCGCACACCGCAAGTCCGGCACAGGGGGGAATCTTCCCAACCAATCTTAAACTGCGTTGAGCGGCGGAAGAGCGCTGTCGTTAAAGCGGACACCCAGCGTGCCCGTTACGCCAGCTTCGGGTGCCGAAGCGCGCAGCCTGATCAATTAAATAAAAAAACGAACTTTTCCTGCGCGTAGGAGAAAAGAAGCAGGAGATGGACGATTATTTCCTTGTTTTGATTTTTTGCGTACCTTTTATGAGAGGTTTTGGTCTTATCCCAAATTATTTTCCGGTTCCTGCCAATGTTCCTTTAACAGTGTTTCGCACAAAGCCGATGAGAAGCCTCCTCTTCCGGAGTGATGAACCCATTGGAAATAATCTGAGCACGGTAGCGGTATAACACCGTCTCCCTTCATCTGTTCTTCACGTGCATTTTTTTCTATAAATTTCGTAGCACCTTTCTTTGATAAAACCATGTGGGTGCTCGCTTTAACCTCACCGCGCCATCAGACCCTGTGCTCATTTTTATGTTAGGCATGCGTTGAAAGCAGCTTAAAAATTCAACCATAATACCAGGGCAGCATTCTCACGTAAGTTGCACAAGGTGAAGCTTTTTGGCTAAACGGAAACAAATTCGCGCTAGTTTTCCTAACGCGATGATACGACAGAATGTGCATCCCATACCAGGAAGGCTACTTTTGGATGACTTCTTTATCAAACTTGTTTTGTGTAAACTTGTCACTTTGGCTCAGTGGCTACGGCGTTGTGCCGCTGAGCCCAAGGACGAGGGTTCGATTCCCTACCACAGATTCAGATTTTCTGAAGGTCACGAAAGTCAAGAACTTCAATGCAGTGACATTGCGCCGCACGTTAAATGTCCCCAGGTTGCCAAAGTATTGCGAAGCTCTCGAATACGTTCGTCTCGTAGCTTAGGGGTAGCTTCGGCATGCTATAACCCCAAAACTTTGGTTTGAATTTCTTTCCTGCACGAACGCCGCATGGTGCATCTACTTCCAACTGTCGTGTAGGCGCCGTAACCAAACATGTTGGCGGCGGAAAAAGTGTGCCTGCTTCTTTTGGTAAAGTTAGATTGAAACAAATTATCGTTTCGATATCAGGGTGCAGAACAAAAGAAAAATGGACTTTTGCAGTCCCATTTAGTCGGTTTGATTTTTTCTAAGCCTTTTATTTTACACCCTCCGTCAACTTCGGCTACCAGGAAAAATTCGGGACTAGCAAAGAGAAACCGCGTCTTTCGACACACGCGAAAGTAAACCTGCTTTCCTGAAGTCCTGCAAAAAATGACAGGTTCACTATTTGTGGCGCTTTTCCTGCCCTTTGTCACGATGAGAACCTTCCCAATATTTGTTCACTGCTAAAGACCATCCACCGATAATAAATCACTGCTATTCATGAACGTTTTCTCTTCTGCAGCACAAGCGAAAAGCTGAAGAAGTGGCAATTTGTCACCCACAAGAGGGGCTGTTTCCTCGGTCGCGGTCATGACGAGCGATTTGTTACGATTGCCATCAGTTATAGCGCACTTGATTTTGGCTCGGGCGGAGTTCCGTGTGATTAATAGATGAGAACTACAAAAGAGAATGTGCAGGGAACAAAGAGTAAAGAGCGGTTGGGCGTGCCAACGGTTGCCTTTGAAAGAAAATACTCACTTGTCGCTTTTAAGTTTCCCTGAAAAACTTAAAAAAATAAAAAAATGTAGGCCTGTTATAGCTTGAGGCCGCGTAAACGCAGTGGGGTCAACATTCGGTAACGCTTTTCAACTGGGAAGGAATTCTGGACGACTTGCAATAAGAAGTGTACTGTTAGGATCGAAATTTAGGATTGCGCCATAACGCATCGATTTCTCTGGACTTCGCAATTACAGGACGAGGAGCGATTTTCATGGCAGGTGGACACATTCTGGAGAAGTCTGTACTATAAGCACTTTTAACCTCGAACCAGCATCCATCAATTCGGCGTTCAAAGCAAACACTAAAGAATGCAAACTCGAGATTGCAGCGAACGCTGCTTCTCTTTGGCTGGTCGATCAGGATCACCTTAGTAGGAATAGTGATTAATAACCACTGACGTCACACGTTATTTCAAACTGATCAAAAGTAACGATGTAAAGACAAAAAACACCTATTTTTGTAGTTATTTCTGCGTTCGAACACTTCTTATCTTCTACTTGTTTTCGTGGTGTCACCTCTTTTCGAACTTCATGCTTGATGCAAAGAACGGTTTTTTAAACCAAGCAACAAACGATCGCAATCAATTTTGTGTATAATTCAATCTTCATCAGGACTATGCGGAGAAAAAGATATGAAGTAGGTACTGGAATTATAATGAAGTTTATCGAAAGTGTGAGAGTTGTCCGGCAACCGTCTGAAAGCACTCTTGAAGCGAAAGCAATGCCAAGTCCTTGTTTTACAATTTTCCAATCGCTGATGCTTGACAGCGCCCGTTATTTATTCCAAGCAGATCCTATAGTATTCGCAGCTCTGAGGATTCAGGAATACTGCTGTTTACATAACCGGATAGAAGTAATCATTTCGTACTTCAGCGGTTCCTGCAGAGAGCGAAAAACATTTGTATTCTGGTTGCTTTCTATTTAAAAGCCTCTTTATTTGGAGCATATATTTTATCCAAATAAACTTATTGTGGGCTAAACGGGACAAAGTGGAAAAGCTTTTTTATGTGTCTTCACTCTTATATTATCGTACGTGTGCTGGTATTGTTTTTTTCCGCTAAGCTCTTTTTGTTTCATAAAAAAAAACATGTACAGGACAAAGGCTTCTAAGCGTTTTTCGCCATAAAGAACTAGATGAAAATGTTTCGCCCACATTAAAATGGACATTTTTAGCACAGCGCCACATACTGCGAACAAAGAATGCCAATAACACGTCACTTGGCACTTGGTGAGTAAAAGGGTTCTTCAAAACCCTTAACGACCGCGGGAAGCATTTAAATATATATAAGATATGCCTTTAAATATTTGCCTAATCTAGCTCTGTTCTGGGGGTAATGCCATTCGTGACTTGTCTACAAACTTCCTTATTGTCGACCCGGGGAAATTCATCCATACTCGTGAGCTTCTGCGATTCCAAGATTTAACATTATGATAATACGCTAATGTCGGAACCGAACGGCAAAAAAACTACTGAAAATGAACAGTTCTTTTAAATAAAATGTACCGGTGCCGTTTGTATTTGAAACGCCAGGCACCGAGAAAAGCAATTTCTATGTCGACATTTCGCGATACCGCGAAAGCAATTTGCGACGCGAATTTTGTTCACGCTATATAATGAAGAAGCATCTTGTGCGTGAATTTTCGGCGCCTGCGTTATGTGCTCAAGAATGGAGGAGATTCAGGCATCAGAAAAGGAACGGCTCACCATAAATGTATACAAAAACAGACATCAATGGGTTACCTAATATCCAGAGCAGTGTTCGCCCGAAAAAAATATAGGCACATCGGACTTTTTGCGCGTTGCGTTAGTTTTGCAGTCCAAAAGAAAAAGCCCCATGACCACTGCTCTTGGGTCGTTGCCATGACACGTCCTTTGCCGGTTCCATCACGTCATCATCATTAGCAGCAGCCTGCTCAGGCCTACTGCAGAAAAAGGGGCCTCTCCCATTGACCTACACCCGCTTTTGTCCTGCGCCACTCGAGTCCACAGTTTACCCCGGAAGTTTCATATTTCACCCCTCCATCGTGTTTTTGGCCTTCCCCTTCATCTAGACCCATGTCTTGGTATCCACTCTGTTACCCTAATTGTCCACCGGTTGTCGGTTCATCTCCCTGCATGTCCAGCCCAATTTCATTTTTTTTTTACTTGAACTATGACATCAATCACCTACTCCAGTTTGTTCTCCGACCCAGGTAGTTCTTTTCCGGTCCCTGAATGTTACTCCTAACCTTCTTCATTCCACGGCCCGTTAAGCCGACCTAAGTTTGCTTTCTAGTTGTTTAATAAGGCACTAAGTTTCAGCTCCGTATGTCATCACCGGCAGTATCCAATGAGTGTAGATTTTTCTTTTGAGTGACCGAGGCAGCTTACTTTCCATTATTTGGGAAGGCTTGCCGAGTGCTCCCCAGCCCATACCTATTCTGAGCCGGATTTCTTTCTCGGGGTTTGGGCCCACACTAACCATCTGTCCCAGGTAGTTATATTCTGTTGCTTCTTCTAGCGTTTGATTTGCTAAACTGAATGAGACGTTCTGGCATGCTTATTCCTCCTTACGTTAGATTTATTCACATTTATTTTCAGCCCCACGGCAGTGCTTTGTGATTGTAGTTCCTCAAGCATTGTTTGCATATGTTCTGCATTCTCACTGAGCAAGTGTATGTCGTCTGCAAACCCCAATTGGCTCAAGTGTTCCCCGTTTATCCTTAATTCTATGTTTCCGCAGTCTAGCTTTTGAAATACCCTTTCCAGACAAGCTGTGAATAGTTTTAGAGAAATGGTATTTCCCGGTCTTACTCCCATTCGGCTTGGAAATTTATCGCTTTGCTCGTGGAGCATTATCCTGCCGTGCATCCCTTACAAATACTTTCTAAAAATCTTATGTAGGTTTCCTATGTTGTCTGGCCTTTTAATACGTTTACAACGGCTGCGGTGAGTACGGAATCAAACGTTTCCTGGTAATCTGTAAATGCCTTGTAAGTGGATTTAGTGTACACTTCGGATTTTTCTATCACTTGGTTAATGACATGGATGTGATCCATGGTTGAGTATCGTTTCCTAAACACGAGCCTGCTCTCTGCGTTGATGGTAATCCAGGCTGTCACTATGCGGCTTACTACAACTTTGGTAAACAGCTTGTAAACTACTGACTAGGCTGATGGATCTGTAATTCTTGAGGTATTTGGGATCTCCCTTTTATGAAATAGAATACTATTGGCGTTTTCCAGGCTATGCGCACATTTTGAGTCTTCAAGCATTCCGAAGAGAGTAGAGCAAGTTTTTCCAGTACAGTATCTCGTCCCTCCTTCAGAATATCAGCGGTTATGCCGTCGTCACCAGCAGCTTGCAGGTTTTCGTATTTTCATGCCTTTGAGAGCCTTTCCAACTTTTTCTTTAGTTACCAGTTGGAAACCGCAAGTCGAGCTTGTATTCTCAGTAGTTTATCTGGTCTAACGTCACTGGCATACAGCCTAGTGTAGAATCGTTCTGTTGCCCTAATTATCTAGTCCAATTTGTGCGTAATGCTTCACTGCTCATCACTGAGTGCATACGTCCTGTCTTTGCTAGTGGCTAGCTGTCTCTTAGTTGCTTTCAAGCTCCCCCCCCCCCCCCCCCCCATCGGCAGCGTTTCCTCGAGCAGGAACGCGGAGGAACACCGTTTATTTTACTTGGGTTAATCAATTTCGAAAGTTCGGGCAAATTAATCCGATCCACCGTAGTCGACAGTTTTCTGTTCTTGTGTTTGGAAATTAGTTCATTCGTTTTTATAGTTAGTTTTATAGTGTGTTCTCTACATTCTGGGTCTCTACAGTTGCTGCTGGTTCAGTGCCGATATTACGTTGCCATTTAACTCGTCTACGCTGACCCCGTTCCGCTCGCTCAAAAGCGAGAATTTGTTTTGAAGAGTTATTTTAAACTCCTGTGGTAGGCTCTCACTGATTTCATGCGGGTTTTCTTAGTTTCCACGAGTTTAATTCTGTCACAATGAAAAATAATAATCGCCCTGCATGAGCGTGCCCTTTCAATTTAGGTCCTCCATAAAGGTATGTCTAGACTTTCCGTTTGTTTCGTAACGGCCTGCTTTGGTTAGATAACCACCAATTTATATCGAAGGTTACCTTCTATTAATAGGCCGCTGCAAAATAAGACTAAGTCTTACTCAGCCAATTCAGTGATTGTCGCAGAGTTCCTTTGCAGTTGCAGCAGTTCTTCGCGACACCGCTCGTGCCTGCCATGAAAAGAGGACGACACTGCTTACGAAATCGCTTAGAGAATCAAACGAACGAGGTTGACGGAAAATCAAGTGGACTGCATAGTTTTTTAATTAGTTCAAGCGCCTTCCAATGAATGTCGCCGCAAGCTTTCATAACATCGCTAAATGCGAGATGTTGTTTCATTCTTCTTTTAGGGCCTTGAAGGCCCAAAACGCGGTTGCTTACACTTGCGTTCATAGGAAATTGTTCATATGCACTTGTAACTTGCTAGCGTAAAAATCAGCTTAAGTACAAGAAGGTGGGACCTCAAGGTTAAGTACATACACCCTACCTGAGATGTACCTTGGGTTGCCTTTGCGCCATGAAATCGGGACACGCCTCACTAGTGGTAGCAGTGCCAGTAGTTCGTAACGGTTCTTCATAAGTGTACTATTTTTAACGGATTGTTTCTATTTGGACCGGAAGGATGAATCGAGGAAGGCAGACAGACAGACTAGAATATTCGCGTTCCAGTAGCCCAAGAAAGATATCGTCTTTAAACACCTTGAATATGTGGAACAGCTTTTCCTCTGTTTTGTCAAAAAAGATGTATCTCAAAGTATTGCTTCGCTGGGATTATATAATAGGTAACTTTATCAGATACGTAGCTCAAAAACCACCAGACGGAAACAAAAATCAACGAGCGTTGCCATACCTACACACAGACACTCAAATAAAGTATGGCGTTTAGAGACTTCTGCGATTAGTACACTTTTGTTACCACCGCGTGGGAATTGTTTGCCCTCATCGAGTTATCATAACGAATCACATTTTGTACGGTGACCGCTTTGAGTTACTGAGCAAACACTCCAGCCTGTGCTCATCCTTGGGTACACAGCGCGAATAAACGAGCCGTTCACTCATCGGAATATAGGTTTAACAGGAAGCTGGGCTGGCTGGAGCGTTTACACAAGCGACATTTTTTGCGAGAAAGCAGAAGGAACGTAAAAAATAGCTTTCCGAAGCTGATGAGTCACCATGACTGGCTGTGTTTTGCCCACAAAATTCAAAATGATTCACGAACCAATAATGCCTTAATATTTTATTGGTTCCGTGGATAAGGATTACAGGCGTGCATGAAAACATAAGAGAACGACAAAACATCTGCGCTGGCTTGAAATGTGTGCGCAATGCTTCGCGCAGAGAAAACATAGAGTTAGAAACATGCTGAAGGAAGTAATAAAAATGAGGCGTCCCGTTTTATTGCTCATAACTGCTTGGTATAACTAAATAAAAAATGTAATGCCGAAACCGTCATTGGGGATTGCAAAGCGGTCTCCTCAACTTCGCAAACTCACTGATATTGCTAACAGCCAACATTACCGTGCAGCACTTTACTTGCGAATTACGGTATGAACTTAAAGGACCACAAACTCAGAAGAGTCGGTTGGGTTGTTAGATAGTAGTTACCAATATCGCACTTTTAAACTCACTGCCAAGTTTTCTTATTATTTTCCATCGCTTCTTTCTTCTTGATACTCTTGCGGTTCATTGGGTCTTTACTTACTTTCACCAGTATCGTCTCCGAAAGTGCCAAGTAGCTCCAACATTTTCTTATCGGTTTACTCCGGAAAGTCCACACCTTTACGTGCTCTATTACCATCACCATTGTTTACTGCGGCGTAGAGTTACGGCTCCAATTTCTTTTAAGACATCACCAATTTTAACGACGGCGTTTTCGACCGTCACCGAAATATCCCCGCGCACACTATAGAAATCCCTCTCTCGGAGGGGAGACGAACCGTCAATCCCCACACCCATCGCCCCAATTCGCCACCAAAATCTAGTGGTGGGGATTACAAAACCGCAACATATTTCTCAAATTCCTTGTAACGAGTTTGGAGAGGGCGCTGCGGTCGCCGAAGGGAGCGGACGCACTTCGCATCGGCTCCGATGATTTCGACTAATTGTGCCGGGCCAATCGATTACATCGAAGTGATTCTGGTATAGGGTTGCGCAGCTTGACCCAGGGAATCGGCTGATACCAATTTTCGGCAAGTTGCATCATTTTTTACCCATTTATCGGCATCGACAGATCGGCCAACGTGGTCGGTCGGCTAAGCCTAACCTAGGCTTAGCACGACTTCGGGCCGGGCGCGCCGACGGCGGCCGCCGCGGCGAAGACGGAGGCCACCCTGGAGGGAGCGGTGACCACCATGGACACCGACATCGAAACCACCACCACCACCCCCACCATCCAGTTTCCCGAGTACGAGGAAGACGGCAACCACCAGCAAGCATCGACGATACAAGTCAACTCCACGCAAGGAAGGATATCGGTAGCGGTTACCGGCGTGGATCCAACACCGAAGGAGGGAGGCGAAGGCAGGTGGCAAGAAGCAAGACGGAGAATGCGGCGGCGAGCGACCGGGGAGGAGACGGCCGGCGGTAAGTCGGTTCCCTCTTCTGCCGTTTCCGCGGCTGCTACCGCTTCCGTTCCCGCGCCCGCCGCAACCCCCGCTAAGAATCAGGCGAGGTTCGCGAAACAGGTCGCGGCCAGGTTAACCAAGGCAGCGCGCATGCCGCGTGAGTTGCCGAAGGGCGATTTTAGAGTTATACTCCGGCCACGTGGCGGGCTGAACGTAGCTCGCACGGCGGCACCGTTACTCATGGAAGCCATTTTAGAGGTGGCGGGAATTACATTGCAGGAGTCCAGGGAGGACGCGATTTGCACTAACGACGCACAGAATATTATAGTAATCAGCACCCCGCACGAGCAGAGGGCCCAGAAGTACTCGAGCATCAGCTCGCTCAAGATAGCGGGCAGGGTGCACGAGGTGTGCGCGTACGTACCGGCGCCCGAGGGCACCGTGAAGGGAGTTATTAGGAACATTCCGACCGCGTACACGGAGCAGGAGTTACCGGAAATCATAGTCAGCGGAGAGAACCCGACGGCGCTAGAGGCGCACAGAATAGGTAGTACTACCACGGTGATCGTGGCCTTTGAGGGCACCACAGTGCCCAGTACAATCAAGTTCGGAGCTCTAATTACCAAATGCAGTCTCTATAAGCAGCACTACGAAGTGTGTCACTGCTGCGGCAGGTTGGGACACCGCACGGACGTGTGCCCCTACCCGAACACTAAAGTATGCTTTGCGTGCGGAGCGCCCAACCCGGACCCCGCGCACGAGCTGGAATGCAAACCCCGCTGCAAATTGTGCGGCGGGGCTCACCCCACCGGGGCGGCGGGATGCAGGAACCGCTACAAGACCCCCCACTTGGTAAAGCAACGCCGGTGGGAGCGCCGGCGTGCGGAAGAACAAAGGCAGCAACAGCGGCGTGTGCCGACATTAGGCCTGACCGACTTCCCGCAGCTGCAGCGCGCGCCCGAAAAAGGCGCGAAACAGCAACACTCAATCCGAGCGGCAACGGTAACAACAACTGCAACAGATGGCAGCGCTCCGGCGGAAAGATCAACCGGCAGCGCGGGAAATCACGGAAAGAGCAGCAGCAGCGGTCAGCTGCGAGAAGGAGTAGCCTGGGCCAAGGCAGTGGCGGCGCCGCCGCTACCGCTGCCGCCGCAGCCTAAAGCGCAGCAACAGCAACCAACGGCGGAGACGATCGAGCTTCGCGGCGAGGTTGCGCGTCTCAAGGAGCAGCTAGCGCAGAGGGACAGACAGATACAAGAGCTCAGCACCAAGCTGGACATGGTCCTTAACAACCAACTACACCAACAACAGCGGCAACAGCCACCGTTACAGGCACTACCGCAAGTCGCGCGTAGACAGGCGCAAAGGCGCGCGTACGCGCAGGAAGAGCAGATGCAGCTGCAGGAGGAGTCGGAGCCGGAATACGCGGCAGGCCTGCAGACAGCGGAATCCACCGAGGAAGAAGAAGGAGAGGGAGAAGTAATAGCAGCGACAAGCGGAAGCGGCGAACTTACAACCACGGAAGAAGAAGAGGAAGCAGAGAACTTTAGCCCCAGAGCCAAAAGGCGGGTAACAATGCTAGAAGCGCTCGAGCGCCGCCACCAACGGTTGGACGAGCGTGTCGACCACACGGAAAGGGAGCTAGAAGCGATCAACCAAAGGATAGCAAAGGTGGAAGCAACAACAGCGGACATGAACACCCGCATGGCTAACGTCGAACGCCTGCTCCAACAACTACTGACAAGAATTCCCGATCTCACCCACCAACAACAGCAGCAGCCGCAGCTGCCACTGCAGCCACAGCCACAGCCACAGCCGCCGCAACAGCAGCCGCCACAACAACACCAACAAACCACCGAAGCCACTCGCCCAACATGGCCGGAACAACGCTAGCGCGCGAGCTCGTGATGTGGCAATGGAATGCGAATGGCCTGCGCGCAAAGAAGGCAGCTTTACAACAATACATCAAGAGTGTCGGCAGAAGACCGGACGTTATACTCGTACAGGAGACACACACAGAAGACCCCCCGAGCCTGCCGGGATACCGCTCCTACGCCAGCCCGCCCAGCGCAAGAACGGCCGGGAAAGGTGCGGGGCAGGGAGTGTGTACCCTGGTAAGGAAAGGGATCACCTACATAGAACACGGCTTACTACAGAACAGCACCATTGAGCACCTGGCAATCGAAGTCGTGACGGGTCGCAAGAGGAAAGAAAGCACCTACATAATTAATGTCTACAGTAATCCCAAACAGTTCCCGCAAAAGTTCAGGACACTCATGCATAAAACGAAGCAGCTGGCCGGGGACGACACCGCGCTCGTGTGCGGGGACTTCAACGCGCCGCACACGGCGTGGGGGTACCCGAAGACCACGGCCAAGGGCCGAAGCCTACACGACGAAGCCCTCGAAGCGGAATACCACTTGCTCAACGACCCGAACACCCACACGCGACACGGCACGTCGGTACAGCGAGACACGAACCCGGACCTCGCTTTCTGCAACAAAGCCACCGCCGGAGTCCGCTGGCGGAACACGGGCGAGACGCTCGGCAGCGACCACTGCGTCCTCGAGATTGCGGTGCCGCTGCACGGCCGACCCCCGGCCCCCCGCAAGCAGGCAACCACAGATTGGAACAAGTACAGAGCGGAGCTGGACGCCCTGACTGGACGGGTGGAAGACGACATCGAAGAGTGGACGCGAGCCCTGAACGCGGCCGCGCGGGCAGCCACCACGGAAATCGAGGCGGACGAAGGGATCCCGCAGATAGACAGCCGCCTAGCGCACCTGCTGGAGGCGAGAAACTCGCTGAAAGCCCGATGGCGGAGGCAACGTCACAACAGAAGACTCCGCAAACGCATTGCACTATTAAACATCGAAATCGAGAAGCACAGCGCAGTGCTCTGCCGACAGCAGTGGCAGGCGGTCTGTCAAGAAGCGGACGGCCAAATCCACAAGAGCAGGACCTGGCACTTGCTCCGGCACCTTCTGGACGAGAGTAAAACGAAAGGGACCCAACACCACATCCTCGCACGGACGATGCACAAGGCGAAGCAGGAGCTCGGCGAAGCCGAGGTCCGCCGGCGCATAGACGGCAAGTACCTCCCGTCCACCCCGCCGACCCCCCTCCCGAGTTACGCGGGCGAGGCTAACGCCAAGCTCGACGCCGACATCGAGGAGTGGGAGGTTCGGGCAGTCATCCAAACGATAAACAGCAAGTCCGCCCCGGGGCCGGACGGGGTTTCCAACAAAGCGCTGCGTAACCTGAGCGATGCGGCAATAAGGACGCTGACGGGGTACTACAACAAGTGCTGGCGGACCGGCAAGCTCCCAGCCAGCTGGAAGGAGGCCAAAACGGTCCTGATCCCGAAGCCGGGTAAGGCACCGAGCATAGACAACTTGCGGCCCATATCCCTGACGTCCTGTGTGGGGAAGGTGCTGGAGCACGTCCTGCTAAACAGGTGGCAAGCATACCTCGAAGAGGAAGGCCTGTACCCGGACACCATGCTGGGCTTCCGGGCCAAGCTCAGCACTCAAGATGCGATGTTGCTGCTCAAACACGAAGTCCTCGACCGACCGGCCGGCTCCATGGACAACCGGGCGGTGCTCGGCCTAGACCTGAAAGGCGCGTTTGACAACGTCCGCCACTCAGCCATCCTCGACCAGGTCTCGCGCCTCAACATGGGGGAGAGGTCGTTCGCCTACATTCGCGACTTCCTCTCGGGCCGCACCGCAAAGATCGTGGCCGGAGACATGGAGCTGCCGAAGAAGAGTCTGGGAAGCACGGGAACGCCGCAGGGCGCCGTGATTTCGCCGACGCTGTTCAACATCGTAATGATCGGGGTTGCCCAGCGCCTCCAGGGCATCCCGAAGGTCGGACACACCATATACGCAGATGACATCACGCTGTGGGTGTCCGGCGGCAGTGACGGCGAGATTGAGGCGTCCCTGCAGGAAGCCATAGACGCGGTCGAAGACCAACTACAAGACACGGGCCTGACGTGCTCCCCGACCAAGTCGGAGCTGCTGATATTAACACCAAAGGGAAGAAGAAGAAGAAGCCACAAGAGAGGAGAAGAAGAAGAAGAGAAGCCGGGCATCAACCTAAAGACACGGAACGGGACCGCCATTCCGCGGGTGAAGACGCTTCGAGTCCTCGGACTGCACGTCGACGCTCACGGGCACAATGGCTTCACCGTTGCCAAGCTCGAATTGAAGGTCATGACGGCGATGCGATTAATCAAGAAAGTGGCGTCCAGACACGGAGGCATGAGAGAGGCCAACCTCCTTAAGCTGGTCCAGTCATTCGCCGTGAGCCACGTGGCATACGTTGCTGCCTTTCACAACTGGACGGTGGCGGAGCAGGGGAAAGTGGACGCTCTGCTGCGCAAAGCATACAAGACGGCGTTAGGCCTGTATACACACACTAGCACAGAGAGACTACTAGAACTGGGGGTACATAACACCCTTAGCGAGATCGCGGAAGCGCAAAACACCGCACAGCTCACGCGGCTTACACTGACTAGAACCGGTAGGTCAATTCTCCGCAGAATAGGCTACCGATCGGGAACGCTGCGGGAAAACGAAGGCGGGAGCGGCGAGGGCGGCGGGGGCGGGAGCGGCGATTGCGGCGGCGGAGAGGAGCCGCGGCGGCCACTGCCGGTGCCGGCGCGGTCGCTGCCGCGCGGGCTGCTCGGCCTCATGCAGATACCGCCGCTACCGAAGCACATGGACCCAGAAGAGAACCGGGAGCGCCGCGCGGCCAGAGCGAGAGCCCTAACGGCCGTGCACGCGACGGACACTAATGCATACTACGTGGACGCGGCGGAATATCCGAACCGCCGGGGCACGTACGCTGTGGCCGTGATTGCAGCGACCTCCGGGAAGCTGTGCTCGGCGGGCAGCGTCAGAGCCCGGGACTCAACGCAAGCGGAGGAGCTGGCGATCGCGCTGGCCCTAGTGGACCCACGGTGCGCGACAGTGCTGTGCGACTCGCGAAGTGCAGTGCTGAACTACGCCAGAAACTCGGTGTCACAGTGCGCGATCAGGGTGTGCGGGGCCCTGCCCCGACGGACGCTACCGGTGGTCCTCAAATGGTTCCCGGCACACGTGGGACCAGTGGGGACCGGGACCAACCGCAACGAGGAGGCGGACCGCGCGGCGCGCGTGCTCACAAGTCACGGCAATGCCGCCGGCGCAGCCGCTGCTACCGCTGCCGCACCCGCAATGGGGGCGGCGGCACTGGTGGCGGCTGCGGCCGCAGCGAGTCCGCCCCCTCCATCGAACGCGGAAGGCAACCAAGAAACGGATGAAGACGGGGATGACGAAGAGGAGACAACCCCACTTAGCTCCTACAGAGACGTGCTGGCATGGTACAGGGAGGGCAGACGAGCCTACCCGCCGCCACACCGGAACCTTACCAGAAGGGAAGGGGTGCTCGTGCGACAGCTTCAAACGCGAGCGATATGGACGCCCGTGTTCGCCAAGCACGTGTGCCCCGAACTATTTCCAACGGACACGTGTGCGCTGTGCGGTAGCGCTCGGGCGACCATGCAGCACATGCTGTGGGGTTGCCACCAATCACCACTAGCAGTCGAGGACGACCCGCTACCACCGCGTGTGAAGCGCGCGGCGACCAGCGGAACTTACGAACACCAGAAGATGGCTGCGGAGCTCGCGCTTGCGGCCATCGAGCGCCAGCGGCCGAAATCGCTGCTCCCCACCCCCCCACAGGGGGCTGGAGGGCGGCGACAGTAGGTGACCTAACGGTTCCACGCAGGCTCAATAAAGAAGTTGTATCTCTCTCTCTCTTGTAACGAGTTTGACGGAGGCAGCAGACAAATCTTCAAACAACTACCTAACCGCGTGGAATCGGCATCAAATCTGCAAAAGTCTCCAAGGTACTCTGGCGCCGCCAAGGCATTGTCCGGGTCACATCATCTTGTGGACACTACTAAGAGCAAATCTACGCTCAACACACAATGTCCAAGCTTCATAACCATTATTCAAGGCCAAGAAGAGATATCGTAGCTTGGTTGCAGATGATACGAGCCATGTTGTGATGAAGCGGTGTATTTACATAATGAAAAGAATTATTTACATGCGGCCATAACGGAGCCCGGGCTGGCTGCCCCCGCAAAGAGCTTCTTCCTTGTTATCGTAGGTAATGGTGGTCCATGGCGCCACGGGGATTGTCTGCACATCCCGGGACATCACCCCCCACCCCCCATTGAACGGAAGGGCGGAGGTACACATCTTCGGCTTGTCTCGGCACGCCTCGTGTCGGCTGGTCTGCATTCGGGTCTCTCGGGCTTGGACACGGAGCGGGGGACCATCGTGGTGTTCTGGTCTCGGCTGGGCTGGGGCTGCCAACGTCCCGTGATAATATCATTCAAGTTTAGCGCTTTATGGCCAGTACGTAGGCCAATTATTCAGTACTCCCTCTATCCGCAAGAAATACACGACAAACTTGGTGTAGGCACGAACCAACCTATCGTGCACGCTGGCAGGTCGGTGGAGTCCGCAATAGAAACACCACACGTATGCCAGGATCTAGATGATTCCTTTCTTTCGTAATTCAGAGCCAGCTTCAACAACCATTGGTAAATTGGCCTTCCACCGCCGGGGTGAAACACGCCGATATCGTCCTCATTAGCCATCCCGTCAAGCCTCCTAAACGAAAACCTTGAACAATCTCCCTCTCCTCAAGCACTGCCGAACAGTTCAGCCATTAGATACTACACAAATCTAGGCTCTACCTAGAAGCCTTACTCCTCTTCCCGCCATCCTCGATTTTCGGTCTCAGACCGCATTTAAAGTATCCAACCCCTTTCTTTAGTAAGAACAAAACATCCTCCACTAACCATGCGGCTCTGGTATTAATGCCATCCTGGATGTTGGCGTAAATAATGCATTCGGTAATGTTAGTCAAGACCAAAATTCAGAACACACCCCATTACCTATACTGTGTCCGCCGAACGTTCGCCTACACTGAAGCTTTCTTAGCTAATCACACACCTACGATTGGCACAAGGCAGCTCTTGGCCCAACCGTTCTCACTGCAAACAATGCAACACCGCAAGGGGAGGTTCTATCTCCCACTTTGTTCAACATGGCGGTGGTGTACCTATGACCCTGCTTGAGGTGATACAGTTAGTACGCTGCCTACATATTAATCTCGTCCACTACAATGCTGACAGTGACAAGCGTCATTCAACACTTCGCTCGTAGTAGTTATTTTCACTTTGCTGCTGAGAACTCAGAGCAACTCATTGTCAAAAACGAGCGAAAAATAACACTCGACTTCCCTCAGATAAACGTCACACTCTAAGTCATTTTGCGAATCCTGGGTATCCTTATGCTGCGTCTTTCACCCATTAGGACGATGGTGGATATAACATTGATTGATTGTAGGGTTTTACGCGCCAACGCAACGCAGGCGATGAGGCGCGCCGTAGTGGAGGGCTCCGTATTAATTTTGACCACCTGGGGATCTTTAACGTGCGCCGAAATGTCTTACACACGGGCGTTTTTTCGTTTCGCCTCCATCAGAAAAGCGTCCGCCGCGACTGGGAATAGAACCCGCGACCTCGTACTCAGCAGCGCAACGCCTTAGCCACTCAGCCACCGCGGCGGGAATGGTGGATATGACAGGCTTAAACGCGTCAGGCAGATTACGACCCACATTCTTTGTATGTTCAGACGAATAAACAATCAACACTATGGCCTGAAATAGGACGCCCCATTCACATAGTTCAGGCCACATTATCTGCTCTATCCCGTACCTAGTATACACGGAAAGACAACCTGTAGCCGTCAACGTGATCAACTACGACATTTGGTATAAAGTATGAGATTTAGCTTGCCGAAGCTACACCACGTCCATGAGGCACTCCGTAGTGGAGGGCTGCCGAATAATTTTGACCACCCGGGAATCTTCAACGTGCACCGAAATCTTGACAGCCGGGTGTTATCGCGTTTCGCCTCCATCAGAAAAGTGACCGCCGCTGGTGGGAATCGAACCCGCGTCCTTACGTTAAGCAGCACAACGTCTTAGCCACTGCGCGACCACGTTAATTATTGGCGAACATCTTGACTAGACTGCAGCGGTGTTCATTAAAACCGCTGTCCACCTAAAGTAAGAACAGTCCGCTAGCTGTGGAAAGGAATTACCATTGACAGATAATTTCTCTACGTGATCAGCGGCCTGCCGAAGCGTTAGGGAGAACCGCCTCTCCAAAAATGCGTATGAATTTCCAACTCAACACCCCTCTGAAGGTATTTCAATCGTCTGGCTAATCTAGATTCCAGGACACCATTCCTACTGCGGTAGCGAATGCCCGCCCGCATCGGCATCAGCTTCAGCTCTCCCGGCCAGACCTCAACAAACGGATTTGTCTTCGATGACCTTCCTGATCTTATTAACAACTGGACAAATTCAAACACCTCCTTTTAATCTGCTCAGTCTTACCCTCACCCTAAATTCATAACTAAAGAGTAAGCTGCAGGACGACGCCTGCGGAGAAAAAAAGCGTTCTCTCAGGTTAGCATACACCGCCGGCTACGCGTCAAATACGTGCTTACTTCCAGATCCTGAAGTCCTCTGTCAGCCGTGCAGTAAGGACACGTCCTTAAATCCGAGTAATGAGAAGCCATGCTTTTCGCGTCAAACCCGGATAAACAAGAAACTTGATTTGGTCCCACTGAAATGGGGATCAAATTATTTTTACAAAAGGCTTGTCATTTTCTTTTGAATAAAAGTGATATCATCGTACCACTCCTTCGCTATCGCGAGCTCTGTCTCTCGCCCTCTGTCTCTGTCGCTCTCTGTCAAGATAGCATGGTGTTTTACAGCGCAAACACTTTGGTGGCGGCCCCTGGGGTTTTGCTGTGGCGTTGTAACCGAGAGAACGATGGGGTGAAAGAACATTGAAAGAGAACGGAGGAGCAGAGTGTCGCGTAATTGTGAGGGGGACGGCCTATTTGCCGAAGCGGCGCAAGACGCTCATCCGAAAGTGTGAGGTGTGAGGGGGGAGGGCAGTTGCTCAGCCCGTGGCGGACACAGGTGTGAGGATAGCCCTCGGTATCTAGTGGCGCCCTAGAAAGAAACGCAAAAGCATGCGTCCGTTCTGCGTGCGCCACGTTCATCGGTTCTTCGGGTCCATCGTCGTCGTCCTCGTTGCGTGGTCTTCCAAACCACGTGACATTTGTGCTGGAGGTTCAAACACGATTTGCAACAACATCCTTGACGTCTGCGTTGGTGTCTTCTTTGTTTTTTCTAAAGTTTCGGAACTGGGTTACGTCAATTCTGAAATGTAAGTACTAGGTAAAACCTTGCATCTGAGAAACTTGCTCGGTCGGGCACAAACTGCCACAGAATTACAACCCGTCGTTTGATCTGCCTAGTAAGAAGTGGTGCAATAATTGTTAGCAACAATTGGTGAGTACTTTTCAAGTTATTCTACTGCCATACCCAACGCAGGCATTCCGGATTGATGTCGTTGGAAGCGTGGCGTCTCCGTATTATAAAAGGCTATGCCATATCGATTTTTGCGTCCCTTTTGCGAAGCTATTGTGACATACTAGGAAGTACCAAGCTTGCAGACAACGCCGAGGACGACTTGAATTATATTTTTCTTGAGGGGCGGAGGAGCTTCTGGTCAATACTTAATTGAAAATTCTGTTTTATTTCCAAATAACTTGGCTCAAATCATGAGAAACGCCCGATAGGTTTGCATTTGAAACGATATCAGCTATATCAAGATCATTCCTGGAAAGTGTTAGGAGTTAATCAGCCCTTTCTCCTCCTGTATTAACTTTATTATTATACTCTGTATATCTATTGATGCTGCCGTGACCACGTTAAACAGGACACCACCTACATTCATTACCTCAATACTGCGGGGTCACGCTATCAACTATCAAATTGTAACCTTGATTCTGCAATTTTGTGTTGATACTTCATATTTTTCATGGTTTATTTCACGATATTTAGGTTAATTTAGAACTGTAACAAAGGATGATAGGAGTTACACTTAGGAGTAAGAAATGAGCGTCCTGGGTATAAGAAAAACTTGGGCAGAATACATAGTTCAAATTAACAAAATAAGTGCACTTGGAATGGCCATCCTGTGCGACGAAAAGACAACTGGTGGAGCACATGCCCAATTTGTGACCCTTGTCGGCTTTTTAATAGGCCTGTGTTGTAACCCCTGAAATTAATAAAAGCAACTGAAAAACAAAACAATGAACTCGAGCAGCACAAGACAGGAGCGGTTGAATTTCAGTGGGAGAGGCCTTCATACTGCACATTATGTGAAGGAGGACGACGACGACTACGACGACGACGACGATGATGATGCAAAATTTTTAACGAAACGATTCTCTCGCACGAATGTACCCATATAACATTTTATTTGTTACCATGCCATACAAAACAAATGATAACAATCAAATGAAGTCACAAGTATACTGCATGAAAGGTGGGTTGGTTGCGAAACAAACTATTGCTGCCGATCACCGCCTTAAAAATCCGTTGCGACACACTTTCACGCAATCTGTCGCCGCCCATGAAAAGGCCCACGCGCCAAAAATTCTCTGTATTCTTTCCATTGACGCTAGAGCGTTCTCGCCGCCCTTTCTCAGAGACGGCCCATTATCCCAATAGAACCGGCTCATTGGACACTTCTCGAAAGCCGGATAAACCCCGCCTGCGCAACGATTCGACACGAAATAACGCTCGAACGAAAGCATACGTGTCGTGTGGCAATGACGTCGATGCAACTGACACACCGTTGTTTCTTATAAGAGGTTTTCTCAGAAAGTACAGCCTCATCTACCCTCTTATCTATTGCGTACTGTCGTCGACGGCTGGCCTAGACTGCTAACGAATTAACCCCGTCGGCGATGGACGTCCCATCGCCATTAAGAGCGTTGTCTCGGCTATGGCCTTTCACCGAGACTTCGAAGGGTGAGAAACTGGCCGGAGGAAAAAGGCCGGAAATACAAAACAACAACAGTGGGAAATGGCGTCACTGGTGGACTGCTAAAGAGGAATCTCGCCGAAGATGGGAGAAAGGAGGATTAGCTACCCAGACTCCTTAATGGCGTGATTTGGAAGAGGGATGAGGAGTTCAGCGAACATCGGGGACAAAAGCAGCGTCGCCTGGTAATGCGTAGAGACGCCTGAGTATGTGGGCGAGCCGCAGTGACTTTGAGCCGCGTAGGAAATCCTTCCGAAACAGGAAACAACCAGCACAAAGGCGGGGAAGATTTATTCTACGGAGAAGCCCAAACCAGTTATTGATGATTGATGAATTGACCTTGTCCCAGGACCATTCAAAATCGTTTCGAAGTAAAACTGTTTGTGAAGGTTAAGTTACTTAAGGGCGCAAATAATGAAATGTCTGCAATGGGATAGATACTATTTCTAGAAAGTTGTGTTTGCTGCCGCCTTTTTTGAAAGTTAAAGAAAGAAAAATAACTTTTGAAGGCATCCGGTTGACCTGGTAGCAAGAAAAATAATGTAATAAGCTCAAAATATCCATCTTCTACACCGGTAAGCTACGAGCGAGAAACAAATATACATACTAACGTTACTGTTTAAAATGCTTTAAACGTTTGAAGGTTCAAACCAAACAACGGGGTCAGCCTAGACTCCGAAGAATTTACTCAGGCCAGTATGCTATTATAATTTGTTTCTTGTAGATTTTTTCAGTTATGATAGGAATTCTTCTGTCAGTGAGCTATTAGTTATTTTTCATAGTACCCCCTGTTGCAAAGCGAATGGGAAAAAAAGAACATTTCAAGCAAGCAATATCCTCATTGCATTATTTGAATGTGTCTCTCGAAATAATGGCATTCAGTCTTCGCCTTGACGCCCCAGCTTAGACGGAATGAAGTGCGCTGTAAAGAGGCCCTTCATACATAGTATTTCGTTTACCCGGTCAAGTAGTTGCTTGAACTGCTACAGTGCCCGCTCCTCTGTGTTATAAATTTTTTCCATCGGTCGATGGTTCGGCGACGCGCCGAATAAACGCCCGAGGCACTATTTCAGATGCGATGCTTCGATGCGCGTCTACTCCACGTGGAGGCTAATGAACCGGGGGGTTAAAGAGTGGGTATTGAGCTAGTTGAACTCTAGTTTTAATGTTGGAGTTGTAGTGCGTGTTTTTGTGTTAACATAACGGCCCGGCTGGCAAATAAAGTTGCGCCGTGCGTTGAAACGATTAACAACCATTCACCTGCCAAATACGGGACATGCTCCGGTGCGAACGGGGTACCGCAAGGTCGCGTATTTGGCCCAATGATAGTTGGCTGGGATGATGCATTGTGATAAGATCTTGACTGCACTATTATTGCTAGCGCAACGAATCGTTAATTGTATGTAGAAATGAAAGCAGGAAACATTATTGAGGCGTGAGCACTTCGAATGCACAATTAGTGTTAGCAAAACGCTGTGGGACAAAGTTATTCTCGCATTTGCAGTAAAAGTTCATTTCACTCGTCATTGGTCTTTTACGGCTCCTACTTTATATTAGTTAATATGCAACAATGCTAGGCAAGCCGAAACCAGATAATTCAATTGAAAGTGAATTATGTTCACAAGAAGACAACATATCAATAATTGCAAGAAACACCGATCCGCAGTACATAGCTCCCAAGAAAAATAGGTATTTGGTTTTTTGGGGAAAGAAATCGTATCGCCCGACATAAAACATTCGGAGTAAACATTTCTGCCCGAGCAAGTTTACAAATTACGAAACCATTTATGTTTGGGGAAAGCAAGGACGCTGAAACGAAATTCTTCTCGCAAAATAGGAATGCGTTGAGGACATAAAACCTAGTATTTTTAATAAAACAAAAATATGTCGCTTTGTATTTATTTACGGTTACCAAATTCCGTTTACCTATAAATCAGTTTTGCGGAGTGGCTTCCGAAGCGCATAATTAAAGTAATAACGAGAATGTAACCTCAGACATAAAAGGAAACGCTAACAGGACCTCGCACTGCCAACTACAAAAATTACAGCAATGACATTTTTATAAGTTTGCCTGTGTTGCACCTCTCGGGTGCCCGATTTCATGGGCGTTACGTTGTGCCAGTCAATATCCTTAGCATCATGTAATGCCCAATTCGTCACGAAGGTCAAATGGATGACAAGATCACCATATTCCCAACGAAAGCGTTCAAGATTCGACGAATTGATTGATTGATTGATTGATTGATTGATTGATTGATTGATTGATTGATTGATTGATTGATTGATTGATTGATTGATTGATTGATTGATTGATTGATTGATTGATTGATTGATTGATTGATTGATTGATTGATTGATTGATTGTAGGGTTTAACGCGCCGACGCAACGCAGGTGAGGAGGCACGCCGTAGTGGAGTGCTCCGGATTAATTTTGACCACCTGGGGACCTTTAACGTGCGCCGAAATCTCGTACACAAGGGCGTTTTTGCTTTTCGCCTCCATCAGAAAAGTGACCGCCGCTGGTGGGAATCGAACCCGCGTCCTCGTGCTCAGCAGCACAACGCTTTAGCCACTGAGCCACCGCGGCGGGTACGAGGAAATGTTCAGTTCCGCGGCGGAATCCGCGGAATATATTCCCTACCACCTTGATACCGTGTGCGTACCGTGCACGTCTCTGTCTTGCATGGGAATAAAAAACGACGCTCGCTCTTCTCACGCGAATTGTGGTACCCCTGTGCGCGCGGCATTGCGCAGTCAGTGGGGGGAGAAACGCTTTGCGTGGGGAGGAGTGTACGCGATTCGGAAAAGAGGCGGGAGCGGCGGAGAGGCGCAAAAGGTGGGGTTGTAACCATACTCCCTTTGCTTGACGTCCATGCTTCACCGTACAACTTACAATGCGGGAAAGCTAGCTTTCCAAAGACAAAGCTGGCCTGCTTCTGCAAAGTCGTCTTCACCTCTAAACACTCAAGCAATGCTGAACACGAATTTTCACTGTCGACTTTAAGTCGTTTTCTATAAAAATATGGAGGCCCTGGTACCTGTACTTTTATTTGCTTGTGATTTTTTAATAGATGGAAATTCTTTGTCTACGCTCGGTCACTCGCCAGGGGTGGTACGCTGGGTCCCTAACCTTAGACAGCTGAGCCATAAAACAACCGCTAATTAGATACCTTACATCAAAGGTCCTAGGTCTAAGTATATTAGAATTTTTTTGTGTGCAGCGAAATCTGGTATGCTTGGCAAGTTCTGAAAATTAGGTTAGACCTCCTGGAGGTCTAACCCGCACCTGACGCCGCAGTTCCGGGTGTTGCTGGAATTTCTCCTCTTCCGCAAAGCCTCCGCGGCGGCCTGGATTAAAACTGCGGAGCGTGAATAAAGGGTCGTTTTCAGCGGTGACGAAAAAATCGATTGGAAAGCGTCTGCGTATCAGAGAAGACACAGCAGATATGCATTGCGAAAAGGTAGAAAATATTTTCATTGTTTTCTGAGTTGCTAGTTTCCGGCAATTTTCGGGGAGATTAGGTGCAACGCACTGCTACAGCAATGTTCTTACCTCTTCTTCTTTATCGGCTCTGTTCCTGCCGAGTTTCTGGCGCGGCGCAAATGAGTACAGGTTTTCAGTAGGCTCTTGTCTGAAAGCTTGTACTGCCTAGTCTCCGCAGAGCACATTTAGTAGTAACAAAGGAAATATTTTGATTTGAATGGTCTACAGACTAGCCAGAAAATCGCCCCCTACACACCACTAGCACTCATCCATCGTTACAACGAACTGATCACCACAGAAAACAAAATTCGGTATAGGTAAAAATTCCCTAAAACGCCGAGAAGACTGCCTCTCCCTTCACAGCAGTTTGAAACCGAAAAAACTTTGCATAAAGCGGGAATTCGTACAAAGCAGTTGTGTTATAAAGATGGCTTACACTACATGCATATGTTCGAGTTTACTTCCCACATATTCGAAACTAGGAGCGGAGCTTATAATTGCAATGAGCCGCTGGGAACGGGACCCCGAGCCACCGCGCAAACGTACAATCTAAATGCTGTGGGAGATGGTGGTGAGAACATATTCATTCTCAGGTAGAAAAAAATCAGTGGGTGGAGAACAGGAAACAGCCCATACATCGTAAGCCGTTGCCACCTTCTCCGCGATGCCCAGACTTTGTCCTGTGTTGTAGGCGTTGAGCTGCGCACGGCAGCCTCCCGCTGCTCGAACGTAATTATCTGTAGAGAAAGATTGTCGGCAACTGAAAAGAAAACTGGAATAGAGCAGAATAAAGAAGACCCATGCAAGAAGCGGAAATAAAAGGCGTCATCATGCAATACTTCCAAAGCTGATAAGGGAAGTAGAAAATTGTGGCTCCTACTTATCGATCTAAAACAGCAACGTATTATTACTATATTAAATTACATTGTAGTGTCGGTAGGCATCCACCTGCAATTCTAATTAAACAACCAACACAAAATGATTGACCGATGCACAACACGTCAAAAACTGTACTGAGAGATAGGAAGGGCTAAGATATAAAGAAATTTAGCGAAGGAGACATCATAAATGTGTTGCGGGAGTAATATTTTATCTCCATATTTAAGAATTATTGCAGCGGTATAGCCGCCTAAAAATTCCCGACGAAACCACAAACATTTCTGCAACGTTCCAACAAGATCTGAAGGTCTATGCCCCAGCAGCATATCTAGTAGACGTCCAAAGTGCATGCACTATTTTTATAAAAAATATCCGATGTTAGGAATATGTTGCTGGTACTTTATATTTGGACGTTATTTCGACCATTGAAAAGATGTACTCTCCATGTTTGTGATATTTTATTTGTGAACGCCATTCAGATATATTTGGCCAACCAACTGCAGACGTTGCCTGGTATTGCAATTTTTACTTCGTACCGGTCTATCGTAGTTATACTTATTTTAGCTATTTCTGCTATACTTTATTTTCAGACTCCCGCTGAACGTACCTTTGTAGTTCTACCTAGTGGCTTCGTAGGTGAATGCGCGAGTATTGTAGGACATGAATACTTATTGGTGGAAACATAAACGTAGATGGCGTAATAAATAAATTACACTCAATATATGTCTGAAGAAAATTTGAGGCTCGTATATCAGTTTGTGTTAAGTGAAACCACCACTTTACTTAGTAGTTCTACTTGCGTAACGAAATACCATTGCTGGTCTAACAAATCACCGGCGACACTGTCCAGCCACATGTGTAACACAAGTAAAACATAGTCGCAGCTTGCACTAGTGGTACAAGGCTGGAGGAACAGGGGAGCTGGCGGCCATTCTCCCTTTGCGGAGGCACGGCTGTTGCACCTGACGAGAATTTCCGAAAGATATCAATGATTGTCAGGCCTGGATCGTTTCGTCTGCTGGCTTTACCGTATTTCACGAAGTGGACGTGTTAGCACAATCTCGAACCGGCGGCAACTGGCGTCACGAACTCTGCTAGCGCGAACTTCCGACGCGAGCGTACAATTTGCGCGAGAGATCACGAAAGACGTCAGCGCTCATCATGAGGCGCACGCTCAGTTCCTAAAGCCGTGGGTCTGTCCATTCCGATGACTCACTCGCCGCTACGACCGCCTAGTTCGAACGTGACGTCATGATGTCGCACGTGACTGACACGCAATGTTGATTCGCAACGAGTCAGAGACAAGGCTGCGGACAGGGCGCGCGCTCGCCGAGGATATCTCAGTCGCGAGTCGGCAGCTTCGGGCTGAGCTCATGCGTTTTGCAGCCGCCTCTCTTTGCCGGAGCGAACAAGAACCGGCGCTGTGCGCAGGCAACACGCGCGCAACGCTTTTTGTGATGATGGCGCGCCTTGACGAAGGACGTTAACAGAGACGCTCTCAATCATTCCATTTTTTTGTGAGTGTGTAGTTGGCCAAGCGCAAGCCTTGACGACCCCGGGCACTCCTAACAAGACGCACGCTCAAGTTCAAACAATTCCAAACTTGCACAGATGTGTAGATATGTGCGCTTCAGTGCTCACGTAGAAAGAAATCCTGCAGCTTGGCTATTGTTCAAGGCTTGCGCGACTTACTGCGAGCATCGCCAGTGTTTTTTCTTCCTACCATCTTTCATTACCTTTCGCGTCACCTTCTCTATTCATAACTCTAACCGCCCCTCTAGTCCTTCCCACAAGACAGCCAAACTTTTTCGCAATGGGCTACATTTCAAACAACTCACAGATCACTGTCAAGTCTTAATTATCCTCCACTAAAAGACGGATTTTGCTTAAACGTTGCATTACTCAACCACTATATCTAAAGTACTTAATCAGAGCACTGCACAGCCTCCCTTGCCGATGAAGCACCCATTACGGTATCCTGAGCAGAGATAAAAGAAACGCCAATGCTAAATGCCACAGCACTCTTTGAATTCCTTTACTCTCTTTCTCTTGCTCGGCCCCATAATCACGCAAGTGATTCTTCAGAGGCTCTCATCGCAGGAAGTGCTGACTTTCGTAATGCGTCCCAATCAGCGGCTGTCCTTGGGTTTTTCCGCAACTTATTCGCTGTTCTTTTCTATCTCTGTGGTTGCAAAAAAAAAAAAACGTCCATCAGCTAAATCATGCGTTGTCAAAGTACTTCGAATGGAGCCCCGACTGGGCTCTTAGTGAACTTGGAGTCGCCGTATACCCACTTTGCTAACGACACGGCAATTCGCACGCTCGTTATGGATGCGAAGCGAAAGAGAGTGAGGAAAGGATATGAGATAGCAGGCCACTGTCATTCGTTATCCTTTGTGCAGTTCTGCACTGGAGCGTTCAAGGCTTTTAGCAAGATCGAGCGAGTGATGAGTGAAATTGTCTGTGTACAGGCCTGATTTCTGCGCGCTAGTCCCAATGTTAACCACAATTTTTTGAACATGGTTTACAACTTGGTGTACAATGGAAAGCTCTGAAAACACAAATGGACTAGCTGCTAGGTGATTTGTTTTTCGTCTTGCCCATTTCTTTTTTTTTTGTGATGAGACCTGTTTTCTGGTTTGTTGACCGGCTAGTCTTACAGTTTCTATAATATTGGGTGCTTTTTCTGAATTATGAAGCATTAAGGTTACTACGTCGAGAACCAGACCGTTTTTGCCGGTAAAGTTGGCTTTGCCGCAAAGTGTCTTCTCTCGGCTGTGTCGCCGTGTACAGCATGAACTTGGCTTGGGAGTAGCGCATACAGCTTCGCTGTAACAGGTTGCTTCATCGTATCACAGAAGTATTTCAGGAGCAGAGACTGTATATATCAAGCGAGAAGGGTACGGAAAAGACATTTGTGCAAGATGGAGGAAGTTCATCTTTCTTGGAGATAAACAAATCAAAACGCATTCTCTGCTCGCATAGTCGCATAGATCACTCTCGTCTATGGCCAGCGGCGCGCTTTGGACAGGCTTCGACCAAGCCATTCGCAAGGAATTGTCGGCTATGCCTGCGAAATGCAGCTGCACAATCTTCGGGTCTCGAGACGCGTAAAAACAAGCGCCGGTCGGCCCCGGGAGACTCGATTCCGAACGCGACAAAACTGAGATTTGGCGTGAACCGGTCAGACAAGATAAAAAAAGATAAAAAATGAAAAGGCAGAAAAACAATCTGAAACATTTTCGAAAGGGCACACTAACATTGTGCGCCCGACTTGCAAGCCCACCACATCGCAAGGAGAAAATAAAATCGGATGGTCGTTCTCTCTACCCGACGCGGCGAAAAACAGCCGAGGCGAGAGAGGTGTGCATTGGATTTGGAATAGCGCGTGGTGTTGTTGTGGCCGACTCGTTGGTGTTTCCGTTTTCGCGCAAGAACAAAGAAAACTCAACGGGAAAAGTTAGGGGCCATAGCATTAGTTTTGAGACACGGTAAGTCAGGAAATTTACAATCCGGCGCAGAAGAAAGTATTGTGGTTGTTACACAGAAAGGAAGATGAACAAAGCGGGGATGGAGATAACCGGGCAGAACAACAGAGCAAAGTCGGCTACTTGATGGAATGAAACAAGAGAGCCAGAGTTTTGCAACCAGGGCACGAGAATGCCGTCCGCTTTTGGGGCAGAACACCACCAGAACACAACAAAGGAAGGTGGGGTAGGCATAATGAAATAGCCTTTGCAGAGCGGAATGGGAAAAGACGGGGGTACCCGTCCTTTCCTCATAACATATACTAAAGCGGGAAAAGTGGGAGGCAGGGGTCAGGAGTACGGCGGATGGTGGGAAGGAATAAGCGGCTAATGCATCAGGAGGCAAGCGACTGGTCGACAGTTTCGTCGTGCGGGGGATTCGGAAAGAGCATGTAGCCGCAGGTGTGAAGCAGCGCACTAACACTGAACGTTGGGCTAGTTAGTTTGTCCTTTGCATACACACACGTACACACAAAATGAAGAAGATAAAGAAATTTGCTAGTCTCTTATCTACACCCTCAGCAGCGTCCGGGTTGGAAGGAAATCGATCGCTGAACAGCACACCGGTAGTACGGTCCCCAGAATATTCTAGGAGACCGTACCGGTTTGGTGCCTAGACAAAGCCACCTAGAAAGTTCTAGGTGGCTTTGGCCTGGATGGGTGCCCGCCACCTCCCCGTTTAATTGAAGAGGCGATGCCGCCCAAACCGGTTTGCTCTCGATGGCGCCGCTATGTTCATTCCCAGATCGCTTGCTGCCTAGCGCCGGTGTGGGGAGTTGCGGCGAGCGTAGTTCGCAGAGCTTGCACCACCAAAGTGCAGAAGCGTGTATTTTGGCAGACTTTCGTTAACCGCTGCTTTTTGGGGTATTTGGCAACAGCATTTCATGTCTGAAATTTCAGCGGCATGTGCGAAATGCATCGTAGAGAGAGAGAGAGAGAGAGAGAGAGAGAGAGAGAGAGAGAGAGAGAGAGAAGGCTCTTAATGGCCATTATCAATTGTTGGCCAAACCCCCAAAGTGTACGTCGTATAATTGCGCATACGCCATGCGCGATATTATTTTCCAAGGTAGGTACAAACCAAGCACGTCCGGTGCGATGCAAAACGTTAATTGAACGCCTTGATGTGGCCCACCCCACCACTAAACTGACAACCTAATTTGCAATAAAAAAATGGTTTTCCGGAAAAATATGGCATTGCTGGGGCTCGGTTCAGAACCCTCTGTTCTACCACCAGGATACTGAGTCATAACCGTAGACCGGTTTTAGCGGTTGCATAAAAGGATAGAAGGAGCGCCCCAAGCGAAGCCGTAGAGGGCGCTGGATGCTCACAGCGTATTCCAGGATTGTACCCAGTAGGAAACGGAATCTCACAAACCAGGCAGGGGCTGTTCTTCGAAAACATAAAGCGCGGAGCTCCACGAGTTGCTGTTGACGGAGCCAACTAACACGAAAATGCTGCCCTTTGACCAGGGTACTGGTCAAAGAGGAGCAGCTTCGCATACATTTGCGGCTGGCGACTAGGACCCCTGGACACCCGTTGAGTTGTAGCTCCGCCTTAGAGGTACAAGACACTCTACCACCCTTGTGTCAAAAGTACCCTGTGCCACTTCATCTCCCGCCCTGGACGTACTCCCTCTGGCGAGTTGTCACCACAATACCGGGCATCAGCCGTAAATCAAGGTTGCCGATTCCAGCCCTAAAGTACTTCACTCTAGACCTCATGTGGAATTGCTACCCTTACCACAAGCATATTTACACCGGTGCATCGGTGACGGCCACATCATCTGCGGTCGGAATTGGGTTCCATCAATGCGGACCACAATTGCGGCCAGGTTAAGCCACAAAACAACGTCGACGACCTCAGAATTTGCTGCCTTGCGCTCTTTTTTGCAGTACATTCTTGGGCAAGAAGGATTTGTGTGGGGGATTTTTACAGATTCAAGGGCGGCGCTTCAACAACTAGCCTACATTTACGCGGAGAAACAACTGATCCACGAAATACCCTGCATACACAGTCTGCCAGCTTGCTTCACGAAGTGGTGTTACAGTGGGTACCTGGACATTATTGCGTGAATGGGTATGTAGTGGCCGACGAAACAGCTGGCGCGGCCCACACCCAGTCTAGCGTCATCATCCCGATTCCTTTCTCTCGACGTGACGGCGCGACGCTTGCGTACTCTGTGGCACCGCAGTCACAATTCTCAATATGGACGGACGGATCAAAAAATTATCAAAGCATTGCATTTTCCGAATGCCGTGTGGCCTCGGAAAGCGCGATGAAGCAGTTTTTCACCGCATAAGCCTCAACGTCGCTTTTACCAGCCACTACTTACGCAGGACTCGCCGAGTTGCCTCCCCTCACTGTTACGTATTCAGTGTTCGTGAGGACATTGAATATGTACTGTGTGTGATTCCCCGTTAAGAAACCCCACGACTTACCTTGAAGAGAACTTAGGGACTGCGTGCTGGTGCAGCACTGAAACTTCGTGGCGTCATCGGTCCATGACACTCAACTGCCGCGGCAACACAGATTACAAGGGCCTTGGTGTCATTTCTCTATGACTCCGCCCTGAAGGAAACCCTGTGAACGTTCGCCTTAACTTAGCTACTGTGCGTGTGCTCTGTGCGTCTTCCTGCGTATGTCAGTTTCTGTGTGCTTCTTGTATGAGTGTTTGTGCTCTTCGCTTCGTTTCATTTTCGCACCTCTCATGTTCAGGTGGAGTAGCCAGCCAAGCTCGCTGCCAGGCTGACTTCCCTTCATCATTAAAGGCATCCCTCCTCCCCCCTATTCATTTTAAAAAAAGAGAAGCAAGCTGTTTTTTTCTAATATATAAAAAGCTCTCATACACGATTACGGCACGCCAAATTCTCTCGAATAGGAGCCCTCAAATGAAGCCACTTCCGCCACAAGCAACACCAAAAGGAAAAGAGACACAATTCTTGTTAGGCCTAACAGCAGGCAAACCGGGACAGGAAGAGAAGACGAAATATAGCCGTTCCGTTTGAGGGAAAAAAAACAATATAAACATGTTGAAACGTGTATATAGTCGTTTAGGTCAGCTTGTCCTCCCTATAGTCGTTTGTGGAGCGGTATTGGGAAGAGCTCTACAAGGGAACGCGAAGAAACGGAGTGCTGACACAGGGTAGCAGGAGAAGGGGAAAGGAAAGGGGAAATGGCCGACACAACTCGTTTCGTTTTCTCCGTTCCGTACGATTGGGTCCGGCCGCTATCTTTAGCTCTGACCTCGCGAAGGCGCCCAGGCGGGCTTCCTCTGCCCTCATTTTTCCAGCTTCGACTCTCCGATTGCTTTCTTCTTTGTATCCATGCACTTTTTCCATTGCGCATCTCGGTTTCAGAGGGCACTAGAACTTAGAAATTAAAATAATCTTGGAATACGGGAAAACGCACCTTTGAGCAGTTCAACGGGCCCTTACGTTCGGACCTCTGAACGCGTATGTGGACAGGTTTCGCTAACTGTGATTCGAATTCAATATACGACCGATACTCTGTTAAATCATCAGAGATCATAGAAGTAAATATATCTGTTCATATTTCAACCATGCGTCTTTATGGTGGTGGTAAAGAACACACGGCCACCGGCTCCCTTCCAGACACATTGAGACGGAAGTGGCATAGAAACAGACCTTCATTTACGCTGACTGATACGCGAACTGACTGAGAAGTGAATGAAACACCAGCGGCTGTTTAATATGAATCTTTTTTTTCCGCATACAAGTGAACGTAATGACGTCATCAATTGCGTAGTTCCTGCGCATGGGTACAGCATATGTTTCGCCCGTAACGATCTTTGTTATTGTTGAACCTAAGCTTTGAGTAGGCATTTCTGGGAAGGGTTAATGTAGTAAAGTATTTGGATGTGTGTTTAAGGGCATGCGTGCGTGCTCGGGAAGGCGTGCAGAATGGTGACCGTTGTTCTTGAAAATATTTACCCCTCAAAACGTTTAACAACCACACAGAAAAAAAGCGCAGGCGCCCATTTTGTTTAAAGCATGCATCTTAGGCACCATGGGTCTACAGAATAAAAATAGGTGGGAAAGGGTTCTAGGTGGTAGAAATTAGTGGTAACACCTAAAATGTTTTTGACACTTTTAGGCTCATCTACTCCGGTTTTCCTGTAACACTTCTATGGAGCCGTTTTGTCCCTGAATTTAACTTTACGCTTATAATAGATACAGCTTTACTTTGCCTCCCTACAGACAAAGTAAAGCCCAGCTTCTTTTCACCGCGTGTGTTGTGCGGTTTTTATTTACCAGCCATTTAGTAACCCTTTAAGGATTTAGGAGTTCCTTAAATCTATAACAGTGGCGAAGGTTACGAAAGTACATCTGTTTTAAGCCTCTGAAGCAACTCAGCCGAATTATATAAAGACAGGGAAAGGTGTAGGGCAGGACGCAAGGCTTCAGAACATGGGGTCTAGGCCAACTTAGGTTGTCATGGCAACCAGTAGGTTTCCAGCTAAAACAAGGGCATAACGAAATGGATGCTATAACAAAAGAAAAACCCGGAATGACAGACGAGCTGTCGGCTGTGAAGAAGGAGGCGGTAATTTCAACAGTTAAGCACGGCTGTTTAAGAAGAGCGTTATCTGTCCGTCGCTCAAAAAACTTGGCGAAGTGATGACGTTACCCCGTCTTGCCTGGCAACCCCTGGCGCAGCCGAACATAGCTTCGCGCTCGCTTTGCGAGCATAGGCAAGGCTCCGCCGAGACTACCGGCACCCGTCAAGCCGTGACGACACCGCTAGACTCGTGTCCAGTGGCGTCGTCCAGCCTTGCGCGTTGGACGAACGGAGAAGGGCGCCAGCTCGGCTGTTTCTCCACCCTTGTACCACTAGTAAAAGCTGCGCCAATTTGTTTAATGACGTCCTTTTTTAGGTACACTGAATCACAACTACTTGTTTTTCCAGAAATAAAAAAATAAAAGAAACAGGCGAGCGGTGGACAGGAAGAAAGGCACTGCGTAGTTAGCCCAATGTGGAACACTGTATTAAGTAGGCGCAACAAACACCTGCTCACCGTCAGGCATTCGAGACGCGAACTATGCTGGGAAAATAACGAAGGAAATAAGTGAGAGCGAGGAACTAGGTCACCATGCACGGGACATGCGCCAAGAAACAAAACAAAAATGGGCAAGATCACAATACCCTCAGATTAAGCCTTCCTGGGAGATCTGCTGAAACGCGGGCAAAGCTAATACCTCCTTCTTTTCTCCAAGGAGGTCAAAAAAAGGAAAAGACGTGTAACGATCAAGCAGATGGGAGAAGCGAATGGTAAGCGAAAGGACTACGGGAGCCTATGGAGGCATCCTTCTCTGCCAAGGGGTTATTTCGTCCCCTCCAACTGCGTCGTTAAGGCTGTCTACGCCATAGAAGATCAGACCCGTACGAGGATAGAAAGGACACTGGGGAGACAAGGGGTCTTGGGGGCCGGGGGAAGTAAGGTGGGAAGGAGGAGCTGTCTTTCGTTGATCTCCGTCTAGGCGCCAGGCAGCGTTGCTGATCTTATTACAAGGGCTACGGAAAGATGGAGGAACGACAGAGACGGCTGGGTCTCTGGAGATCCTCGGCAGCCATGCGCTCTCTGGACGCCGTTCCGCGTTCCTTCCGTGGTGGCATTTTAGGTTTCTTTTTCTTTGTCTTCCGCTTATGAGGGCTTGGAGGGCGACCAAAAGCGGTATAGTAAGAAGTGCAGTGGCCCCCATTTTTTGCGCCGTCACCAGCCTGCACTATATCTCCCGACGAGCGTATACACCTGCAGAAGTGGCACTAAGTAGAAAAGCAATCTTAACTTGCAGTAGTGAGCAAAATCAGATGGTTTGTTACGCTAAAGAAACAAAACGCGATGCGATAACTGCACTTTTTCTTAAAGGTCACGTTTTAACAGGGCGGGGAAGAGAGGCAGGTCCATGTACACCACCAGGTGGTTATGTAGCACGAAGAGCATAGAAAGGCTATGTAGTAGGATATAGAAGTGAGCGTTTTGTTATATTGCTTATGCGACAACCCTTGAACCTCAAATTTCTACGAGTGCTTATGCTGCATTCAAATGTGCCGTTGCTTCCCACCAGAGCTTCCTACCAGAGCATTGGCAGGAAGCTCTATATTGTTGTCGCTCTAACATTAAGTACGGGGGGAGAGGTGATAAATGTAAAAGGGCGAAATTACGTCTCCAGATTATCGCTTCACTCACAGACTTGGCTTGTCTACAATTTGATAACTTATACGCCAGTCAAACGAAACATTTCTCTATTTTGGGGACATGGTGTGTTTCCTTCCGTATTCTGCATAGACCGGCCCGCCTCTGTAGCCTTGAACGTCCAAAACAATAAATCAGTTTACCCAAACGGGTGCTCCAATTATCTGCCAAAATGTAAAGGTATTCAGGCTAGTAGCTTCTCTCGCACGTGCCATGCATTTTGATGTAAGACGCGCAAAGGAACTTAACTTCCCTTCCCGTCCTGAATTTCGTTTTACCTGAGCTCACCTACAAGTGCAGTAAAGCCAAGCTAGGCAACTTGTTAGTTTCTTCTACGCTTTCCACAAAGCAAAGTGATAAACGTCCATGGCCCATTATCGTTGTCCCCATCAGTAGTTTTACGAGCGCCGATTCTCTTAAGTCTGCTACAATTCTAAAGGCTGCTCCCTGTCCGGAGTCTACCGTTATTTTCGGGAGTTGTCAGTCGGGGCCGGCGAAATTTCATGCGCCTCCCAGGAGCGCGCCAGCCAGGCACTGATGAAAAGGCGGCGAGCGCAGCCTAACGACGGGGAAAAAGGTATCCATCACCCAGAAACAACCTAGAAAGCAGTGCGTCGTCATCAAAACCGTCACTGCCACGTGGCTCGCAAAAATGTATCGAAAAAGGTATCGAATGACCCTTGTCAAAACGTTCGATGCGAGCGCTGGTCACGTCAAAAAAACACTATTATCCACAACAGTTGGGGGCATAAAAGGGCCTTGTCATTAGGAGGTGTTTATATCACCGATAGACAACACCCATGAAGCTTAGTTATGACATAACATTTATAAACACATGATTTCATTGCTGCTTTAGGAACAAACTCGTGTGGCGGAAGTTTTTGAAATCACAGTAACCTAATCAATCAAAGTAGGAGCTATCAAAGGCGAGGCAAATTGAAGACTCAAAGTAAGTTCAGAAGCTGTTGCAACGTATAGGTAGACCCCGTGCCCATTTATTGCTGCCCCATTGTCCGCGAGGCTCATAATGCCCCGTAGGATAATGGCTCGGTAGAGACTGCATACAAACTAATCTCCTTACGCTAACAGCCTTCCCTTTCGGTAAACGAGGCAGAGAAGGAACGCATATTGCGTTCGCGCAATGACGTGTACTATATAATCGACGTTCGCTATGTCGCAGAAACGACTAGTTAAGGAAGTACTACCGATTTCGGGGTCACTATCCGAATGCGACTCCGGCAATGTTATCGCACGCTTTCTAGAAGGTGTGTAATGTGGGGGCGAAATAGCTCGTAAACAGGACACCGTTTGGTGGTGGTGATAAGGAATGCGTGCCAATTGTTGTCGTTGTGTTTTCGTTTATTCAATAGCCTCAAGACTTCGTACACATTAGGCGAGTCCGATCTAACCCAGGAAACTAGGTCATCCGCCTGGATAAAGTACAGCACTGAATGGTAGGCAGAACAATGGAGCCACCGATGGTAAGGCGTGTCGTATCGCAAATTCAGGCCTGCTGCCATGAGACATTTCCTTCGATGGCCCTTGGTTACAGGGCATATGTCCAAAATACATGGTGAAGGTCTGCCGGAGTCGCTTCACCAGACCAGATTGGACATTTCACGTGCCCTCCGTTTTCCTCGCTGACACCCACTTGCAAACTCCTCATCTTCTGCCAATTTTCAGTAATTTCTTCACGGCCTTTTGAGCCGCCTTTACTGATTGTCAAGCATGAAACTCCGCTGAACATTGTTATTGCCTCACCAAGGAGACGATAAACGACATGCCGCTCGCTTGTACTCGAAAGAGAGAGAGAGAGAGGCAAACATTTATTGTACTAATGAGCAGGATGATGTTCTTAGGGTCTCCACCCCGTTAAAGGCATCCTTATTCCAAAATGCATTGGAGCTGGCAGGCCGTCCGGGCCCGTTCCACCATTCGGCGCTGGTCCGAGAGCTCAGAGCTGGTCAGCGGCTCCACCCACTGCTCGAAGGTAAGGTTGGGATTTGGGGTTAGAGTGGAGGTGAATTGCCACTCCCATACCACGTGGTGTAGAGTTCCAGCACACAGGGCAGAAGTTACAGGTGGCAGGGTATTGGGTTGGGTACAGAGCGTTTAGTAGGGTGCTATGGGCGGAGGAGTGTGCCTACAAACTCGAGTAAAGGCTGCTCTGTCGAATGCAGTAACTAAAACAAATAACGAGCGACGGTCTTATTGTCTTAAAATAAAGGAAGGGGCAAGGCTTCCATCCCGCCGCTTACTCTCCTTCTTAAAAATAAGTACAGCCTTTGTGAAAACTGCTTAGGCCAGGGCAAAGGCTTCTGCGCCCTCGCAAATACAAGGCAAAAGCTTAACGCTTAACTGCGACGAAATTGTTTTATGACAGTAAGAAAGAACGGTTTTTTTCAGCTCTCTGGCATAAAACGCTTCAGCCTTGCTCGAGAGATAAGCCGGTACAGGAAATGTCAGTCCCTCTAAAAAGCAAATACAAACACGTTTAGGTTCATATCGATTTAAAAGCGGGGTTGCAGAGTAGGCGCTGAGCACGTACCGCTGATCTAAACCTCAGCATGCTCTCAGTAGAGGAAGAAGAGTTTTGTCAGTGCTTGCGTCGCTGAAGTCATATTTCATGAGAGGGGAACGTGACAGCACGTGAGTAGAATAATGTTCACGGCAGCCACGGAGGATTCTGGTTCTGGGCTGGCTGTGACGTGAAGCCTCGCCAGTCTGCCTGTCGAAGCTATTTGCGCAGAAAGGCGAGGAAAATGAATGCAAAAAATAAACGCAAACACGATGTAGCTGTGAAGAAGACATTGTTAGCATCGCCTGAGGAAGCTGCAACGCCATTACTTTCAAAGAACGTAATCACACGTAACTGCCCCGAGGCATCTTAATTTTCTCAGCGCACTTCTCATAATTGCCTGTTCATACACTCTGGCCATAGGCTACTGCTAACTTCGTGTGGTCTCCATTTTGATTAACATCATCAATCTTCATTTTATAAATGGCAACTCCGACTCCGAAAAGGCAATCAATAGTAACGGTCGGCCTTCTCAAGGTAATGGGCGCTTATTTGAAATGTATAACTAGGAACAAGGTCAGCTCGTTCAAAGCAGTCGTGGGTTTAAGAGCCCTTTCATTCGTTGAAGAGCTCATTCCTGCTGTCACACCATTTAGCGTGCAAGGGAAGTGTAGACACATCAACTCTAAAATTTTTAGTAGTTACTTTATTTTAATTGTGGTGCCATTCAAGCAAATCAAACACGTTTTCTCGGGAGATGGGTGTGGTCGGGGGTGTACATTTAGCCTTAAAGCTTTCAGCCTACGGCAGGCCTTCCAGCTTGACAACGCAGCTGCCATCCTGAATGTAAATCCATATTGAGTACCGGCCATTACGCGCTCCTTTCACATCATTATTCCTCAAGCATTCCTCTCCCGGCAAAGCACTGTCAGGGCGGTTGAATAAATCATCCCACTGAGGCTGCGTACTTAAGGTCGGTGAGGCGTCTCATCTATCTTGCCTAACGATGAAATACGTGAGCTTATATTTCGTCTCAGACTAAAGCCCCGCCGATGGAAGAGTGCTCCTTTCCGGCAGTGGTATATTTCTAGACCAAAGGTCACCGACAAATGTACATTTCCTCGTATCGGATGTCTGAAAGGCACACGTGCCGACCTGCGACCCGAACAAAGAGTGAAGAAAAGATTGACAAAGTAATATTTTTATTCTCGAACCGGAGGACGTACTAACTCGCCATTGCTGCATCGTTCTCGATTTAGAGTGGTTTTTCTGTAGTCCGTTTGCTGGACGGTTATTAAAGCGAGCGCAATGCCGGACTCTCGCGAATTCGTCATTTGGGGTCCATGCTGAGTGTGAAAATAGGCAGCGATTGATGTCATTTTGCTGATTGTGAGCTTGTATTTCGTGCCAGGCTCTGATGTCACATTGAGAAAGACCAATGTGGGCCTGTTGTTGACTTTGCGCTGGCTAAACTCGCAGTTCGTGTTTGCGTTAGAGTTCAACACAGCGCCTGAAGCTGCATAAACAGCTGTTGCTATAAGTACTTTCCTGCAGTATTGGATAACGTTCTTTTACACTATGTCTAATCTGCCCACGTCGCACCAGCAGCTTAACTCCAGCGTGACCGACACGTATGACTCAAAGTACGGCAAAAATACTTTCTTTTATACTCATGTCCCGTCTTGTGGTTATAAATATTTAAATTGCAGTAGGGGTGCACGCTGTTTGTCGAAACGTAAATTACACATGTTTCGTCACTCGGCAGTTATGCTTCTGCTATAAAATATTTGTAACCGAGTATCTTTACGCGTTGCCTAGAACATTATGACGATGAGCGCACTAATTGTAGAATTAGCTGTTCTACTCAGCTAGACGGCTTATCCGTTCGACACTGGTGAATGCCCTCTGCGGTTTTGAAAGTCGAGATGAAAGCTTTGTGTGACATCGTAAAGGCATCAACCTCATAATTGGCCATAGAATCAATGCCGACTTGCGTGGCTCGGTTGTGCACGTGGTTGGACGCCATGAAAATTGCAGCCATCGATAACGACGGAGTGACAGTGAGATCAGGTTCAGCTAGAGATATCACTCAGGACGAGGACATGGCCACAGCACTGACAACTATTTCTAGCCGATCGAACACCGGTCGAACACCCGAAGGCAGTGACACTAAGCGTCACGAAAGGCAGAACATTTTCTGCAGCTACCCTCTGGGCATTTTATTTTACGAAAGTGTTTTATTCCCGGCTACACGAAGCATTCACCGACGTGATATCCGTCACGGAAGTTAATTGTGCTTGGACAACTAAGCAAGCGGCCTGTAAAGGGTGCACCCCTGCACCCAGGGTCTTCCTGCGGGGAAGAAACGTTTAGAACCAAAGAGTATGTTATATACTTAGGGTTGGTCGTTTTAAGGTTTTTGTATTTTAACAGGAAAGTGTTTATGCCGGGATACACTAAGATTTCACTGACGTCATATCCGTCATAAAAATGACGCCAGTACACATTTGCCGAAGCGACCCGCCAGCAGGACGTCGCTCGCCAAGCACACCCACAAGACCGCCGCCGACCCGCAAATAATGCTCATCTGCACATTTCGCTGCGCATTTCAATTTCGTGTTTTACCGATTCCTATGACAGAGGAATCAACCACAGTTTTTATATTTATTTTTTACCAGAAAAAAAGTCTGGTGAGAAATGTTTTATTTTGGATACCAATTAATACAAAGAGAACTACGATTGGAAAAATACAGCACACAATGATCGTACAGGCTGTAAGATCGACTTCCAAATCAATACAACAAAATGCGTCGTAAAAGTCAATACCTCTGGTTTAAGAGCCACCAGTGTGACGACGCGATGGAGTCAAACGAAAACCTGTTTTTTTCGATGAATAAAGATGAAAAAAATAAAATGTGTGCATACAGGTAGGGAGCGGGAAAGGAAAAAATGACCTCACTGAAATTGCGTAGAATTCGTTAATTATGTAAGCCCGGCAATAAATTTTAAAAAGACAAAAAATGGGGTTGAAACAGAATTCCGCACGCGAGATATGCAAAGAAACCAATCACCGAGAAGCATGCCAGGTGAAATTGCGGCACGAGCGCTTCCTTCTTGAACACCTCGTGGTGTTTCCTGCCCATTCTCATCGTTTCTTCCCGTTTACCTCGACTTTCTCCTGAAAAGAAAGATTCCGGAGGAAGCGATGAAAAGGAAGCCCACCGGGTATATATGGATGGAAGCCGGCAATGAAAACAAACGACCCTATGGCCTCGTTTTCATATACTCCCTCTGGGCCAGCGAGGCCCGGTCGAAGAAGGCGGAAGTGAAACATTGAGCGCTTCCGGATTTGACAGGGTGGTGGCGGATGCGGTGGTAAAGAAAGAGCTGAGCAGGGAAGGCGGAGCGGAAATTAGGGGATGGCCTCTATGTTAAATATTGCAGGACGAGTGTGTAGCTTGATATTTCTGGGTTGCGGGGATGAGGGGTGGGGATTAAAAGTCAAGCACACGAACATCACACCGACACGAGGAGCAGACTGTCGGGTCGGAAAGTCGATGCCAAAATTACAGCAACTGTGCTACTTCAAAGACACATCCGCGAGAAGTATCTGGGATTTCCATACAGGCGTAGGAGATGCAGGCAAGAAATGGCGAGGTGAAGGGCCATTTCTGGTGGATTAGAGCCAGGCCAGCACTTGTGGAACTGGAAATGTGTTCAGATGTATTTCCTTGGATTAGCACGCGTCGTCCAAGGCAATAGTTCTGTCCAGATGCGAGATAAAACACGCACCCTCACACTTCAAAGTCGCAGTCCTAGGTGGTGACTAAGCGGATGAGGTTCCTCCGGTTTAATGTAAACGCGGGGGACGGAAAGTGAGTCGAAGCTGTCGGTATGGGCGAGGGCGGAATTGGTACGGCATAAGAGGTGCGAAAGCACTTTGGGGGAAGCTTTCAGTATCACAAAAGGGTACCCCAGATGAAACTCTGAGAGGCAAAACCGTCGACCAAAAAGCGGAACTCTGGCACTGCTGGTCTTATGGCCCCCGTGGCGTTGTTGCGCCGAGACACGAAGGAAGCAGACGAAATGGAGAGAAACGTCTTCTCGCCTTTCGCAGACAACACGACGTGCCAGCTTCTCTGCCACCAGCGGCTGCAAGAAAATATTGCTTCCTTGTTGTTTGTTTTTGGTCGTTTCGTTCGTTTTTTTTTAGTCTGCATAGGCAAGCATGCATCACGCATTCAGTGTCGTCTGCTATGCGCGCGCGTGACGTCATTCTGGCTCCATCGCGCGAGGTGCAATACAGGCCCTGCTTTCCCATTCTCGGTGAGGACTCGATGTCCGCGCGTCCATAAGGTCGCGCTTTACGATCCCCTGCGCGCGACGCTTGACCTAGTTCGCTTTGCGACACGTGTTGAGAGTAATAAAAACAGCGTTGCAAGTTTCAAAATCGTAAAAAGTAATCCAAGCCGTGTTTTGCTGTCGGCGTTGGAGATAATGATGTTAGGCGCCAGTACAAAGACAACATAGGAGCGTCCTCTAGGTAGCGTTATCCGCTCTGGAGTTTTGCATTATTCTAAATTGACTAATACTACCTTTGGGCCTACGGCTCAGCTTTCCGAACTTAGCTCCTGACCCATTCTTTGCAGGGATACTCCTAATTCACTGAATAATACGATGTAGTGCTGTAATCTCCTGTGACTCAATTAATCAACAATTACTCAAATCTATGACTTATTTCTTGCAGGCCTTCCAATAACCCCTCCAGGGAGGCTTGCAATAACTTCAAAGTCCGGTTTCCCTTCTGTGTCCCATGCTAACAGGAGACTTCCCACTTCTCTTAGGAACGAATTCCGGGCCGTCAAACCGCAGTAAATATCCTCGAAAAAGGTTTTCGTAAATCATCTCAACTACTGGTCTGTCAATGCTTCTATTACTGCAGAGATATTCACCGAATGAAATGTGTTTTGGTAATATACAACATTGATGTGTGAAGGTTTGTTATACAGTGTGTTTTGATCGATCACCCGATTCATAGCATGAATGTCAAAATCTTTAAAATTATGTTGCTAGCTTTGATAATACAACCCTACATTTTTAGCACATATTCAATAGTAACGTCATGTTTTGCAGGTTTCCGTTTGTAGGCCCCTTTAGGAACTTTTTACATTTCGTCTAATTATGTTACGGTAAGAACTCCGCCTACCAAGATGCTTCGCCAGCGCAGTTCCCTTATCTGCCGTTGCTTGCGTAGAACATCGCATCAAATATTTCTGGTGGTTTAACCGTCTCGAAATACCAACACCCTAGTGGAAAAAATAGCCACTCTTAAATTGTATGAAAGAATTTGCATCAGGCGTTAGACGGATCGACACGTCTTACTCAAGGGCAAGCATGGGGCTGTTTCTTCGGCTATTACGCCAGAACACATCCCCGGCTTATTCCCGTCACGTTTTTTCTAATCGAGCGATGCAGTATGGAAACTGACCATGGTATATTCACTTGTCTTGCTAGTTCCTCCTACGTTAATTCTCGTCCGTGATCAGGTAAACATAAATTTTATAAACCATGCAATCGTGTAACCTTAGTGCAGTTTAAGATTCTTATACCGCATTTAACCGGGCCATTAAGATAAAATTTCTCTTTATTGAATTTTAAAGAGCCGGCCTTGGGTAACTCATTCAGCACAATTCCAGAACCACAAGACGTTTTCTAGCCCAACAAAAGCTATAAATATTGAGCAATTTCCAAATGTCGCCCTACACGACGTCAGAAGTGACGCAGTAGAGGTACCAGTGATGCCACAGCGGCCACACTATAATCGGGTACAGCTTAAGAACGGCAACAGAAGGGGCCGCTTTTCCTTATCGCCGCAGCCGGATGTGACTCCACGCGGCGCATGTAGTGCATTACTGCGAATGTCTTGGACATGGCATGAGCCGTTTCAGTGATTTAATGGACTTCATATGCTCATAAACTACCGCAGCAGCCACAAACAAGCTACGTGAGAAAAGGCAGACGATATCACGATAACCAGGTCCGTCGCGTCGGTGGAGTGATACCGTACATGAGCCATTGCCGTTCTGAACTTCTTTCCGAGTATAAAATATATATCTAACTGCACGGTGGCATTCAAGTGACACGATAAAACGGACCTAGATGCCACACTTTGTGTGGAATCCGGCTCGACGCACCTCTTCTTTGCCGTCTCTGGCTGGGGGTGGCATTCACAAATGCTGACTCATACTTAATAGGAATGGCAACAAGTAAGGAGTGCGAAACGTGCGGCTAGCCGGACACGATCCGGCACGTTTTATGCGAGTACCCACGCTACTCGCCTGAAAAAAAGAAGCTGTCGTCAGTACTGAAGAACCTGGACTCTGAGCATTTATTTTCAGAAGAGAAGATTCTATGTCACTGACCTTCTCTGTCATCCGCTCAGAAGGCGACTAAGGAACTCTTCCGCTTTCTAGGGGCGACAAACTTAAACACCATCCTCTAGACTGAAAGCCTCCAGTGTCAATCACTGAACTTTAACGTTTAGTGCCACTGGAATCTTTCAGTATATAAAGACTCCAGTGGCAATCACTGTACTTTAACGTGTGCTTCAGCGCTAGGCATACGTGTCTGCTCCAACTTTTCTTCATTCTTTTCTTTCTCTTTTTGCCTATTTTCTCTTTCCCCGTGCAGGATAGCAAACTGGGCTCTAGCCAGGTTAACTTTCCTGCCTTCCTTCTACATCCTTCCTTCCTTAAGTAAAGTCATATTGTGGAATCTGTGCGTCATACACAGCACGCCAGATAGTAGCGGAGGAGTCGCCACAGCTTCGTCCGTGTGCCCTTAAATCTACACTATGTGCGGAAACATGTGAAACACTGGGAGACTTGCCAGCATAAAAAAATCTGACCTTTTAACGAACCAGACATGCATTTTGTGTTCATGGTCCTAACACCGATCCTATTCAGCCGAGCGAGGGAAGCGGAAGAGCATGAAGGGGGGGATGTGGAAGGAGGTGAGGAAGTTACGAGCACGAGCGGAAGGGGACAATCGTCTTTCGACAACATCTGTGGAAAGACATGTGGGAAGAAGCAGATGAGGGGCAATAATTTTAAATGTCAAATCCAAGCCTAGGGTGTCCCAATAAGCCCTAAAAGGGGCTGTCGTCGTCGTCGTTCCTAAATTCGAATGTTACCAAAATTTGCTGCGGTTTTAACGACAAAATAAATATATAAATACAAATTTGGGTTTGGGGGAGGTTTGAGCCCGGGTGACCGTTGCAGCGACCAAGAGCGCTAATCACGGTGCTAAAACAGCACCCCGATAGAGTGGAACTAGAATTATACTTGAAGTGTGTGCCGTGACAGGTGCACGTGACGGCATGTGAGTGGAACAGGTCCACACGGAGGAGAGCTGAGTATGGGGAAGCTGCGGCGTGAAGTGCGGCCAGCCTGCCGGTCGAAACATCAGAAGACAAAAGATCTAAACCAAAAAATAAGAGACGCAAACAGGAGGTATTATTCCACAATCACTGGCTTTCGCCTTTAAATCGCGTAAACAGGCTTAAATGCCCGAAACATTTTTTCGCCAATTGATTTCCTATGGCGAAAGCAGTCCCGACTGCACGAGAACCATTCTGAAGGGTCCTGGACTTGTAACTTTAGGAGGCCATCTGTTTCTCGCAGAACCTGACGTTCAGCGCCATCTTCCCGGACACGTTGCTTCTAAGTCAGCAGCGCAGGTACCACAGAAGCTTCGTGACGGCACCTCCGCCATCATCCGCACCAACATGCCTTTTATGCAGCTCTTCTCGGTGCATCCCGAAGACGCGCGCATGTCTCTCAAGCCCACGCCAGAGTGAGTGAGCGAACAACTTGCGGGGAAGAAAATGTGTCGCATTACCGCCACAAACAGCCGTCCTCTCACAATCGCTTTAAAGGAATTTGGCGTAAAATGCGACGCTCTTGATGAATGCGCATGGGCTGAACGCCAAACCCTGCAGTACGCCAATGTCTTACGACTCGTCCTCACAGAACGGCCTCCAAGGCAGAGTATGTGAAGGACGCCAGTATGCAATTTGATTGCGGGTACTTGGGAATACTTTTGGGCCCCAACCTATTGCCTGGTGTATTCTTGGAAGCAGCCCCATACGGCTTCCATTTTTGACGCGTTATTTTACGTTCCAATTAAGAGGGAGAGAAACTGCCGGAGACATGCTAGCAATCTTAAATTTAGATATTTGTTTCTAAAAAAGCGATGTATAGTGTGTCCTCGTATACGGAGCTTCAGGGAACCGATAACTCAATTTTGTAGAGCCTCCATTTGATGACGTCACTGGGAAGGGTGATTTGTTACTTTGTTAAACCAGGAATTTTGGGACAGCAATATTTGCTTGAAGAATTGTGAGAGAAATACAAATTGATTCGTAAAATCTGGGGAATTAGTAAAATCATGTTTTGTAAAATTGAAGTTCAACCGCATTAGGATTTAAACATCGAGGCGTAGTGATTCTACAAACCTCGACGATTGTGTTTTCTTCGGGTGAGGATAATTGGAAAAATTATAGAATTCGGGTATCATATCACACAGAGCAATGCCGCTTGGTATGAATATACTTTGCTTTATTTCCCCCTATTTCTGCCGCGTAGACATCTAGCGACATATGTGCGAATACCTGCTGCCTGGGGACGTGGTCACCGTTCTGTACCTGGAAAACTCGGCCGTTTTCGGCAGCAACGCGGCCTCTGGGCCGTACGTGCTGCTAACTTCTCGGATACCTTCCCGTGATCGCTTGGAATGCCGACATCGAATTTGACGAGGTGCACCGTGGGCGTTGGCTGATGACTGCTCGCGCGGCTCGTATATGAAAAAAAGTAGTGTCATGCGTTGTAGTTTGAATGTCAACAATTGGAAAGGGGTTGTGGGGTAGTAATTTTAGGTAAATTCACAAAGCTTGTTCAACGCGCACTCTGTCATGTTTTCAATCAATCAATCATTAAATCAATCAACCAACCAATCAGCAAGTCAGCCAATCAATCAATCAATTGGCCGTTTATTCATTTATTCAGTCGGTTCATTCATACAATTTACCTATCAATCAATGCATTCTTAATATAGTACCGAAGACAAACTTCGAATCAGTTGTGCAACATCAAGCCTCCTCAACTTTGCTCAACTCAACTGCAAATACAATAACTGATGTACAGAACGCGGTTTATAAACCTTCCGGGACCACCCTCTGTGCACTACACCCATCGAAAATCACATCTCTATTGCTGTAAATTCGAGCTTGCGAAGTTTTAAGGCCAAAATGCGGTATCAAAAATGTGCAGAGAACATATTTCTTTCGAAGCCCTGTTTCTAAATTTGCGCACCGCAATCGTGTGCCAGGAGCAAAAGCATCCATCCATTAGTAGTCTGCGCATGCGTAGCTCGAACTATTTCTGCGACTCTCATCGCGTTAGTTCCATCAAATTATGGCGCTTTTCGAACAAAAGCCGCCAAATATTGCCGCCAGCAGCGCATCCAGGATATGATGGTCTGTAAATATTCCTTCGTTTATTGCAAGCTCTATTACCGAGAGGTATCGACATATGGGTATGTAGTTACGCTGGAAGGGTTTGTAGGAAACGTTCGTCACGATTGTTTGCGGCCCTAGCCCCGTCAGGGGGATGAAACTTCGCCGTTTTTCTGTCCCGTGACCGCAGCGATCCTGACGTTTGGGGGCGGTACTACATACGAGAATAAATGAACGTTGTTGTTGCATTTTATATTTCTTACTAGGTTACTTATTAATTACGGATTTTTCAATATGCAAGAGAACTTAAAAGTTGCTTTTTGTGATTGAAAAAATACGAGCACCACCAGGAGTGGAAAACGGGAACCGCGCCTTTCTACTTCGCACCGCTGAAAAGGGACGTTTCTTATCGCGCCCACAAATATGCTACGGTCCACGGTGTTCGGAAGGCCGTTTTTACCACCGTAAAGTATGTTTCATCGAAACAGACGCATGAATGGATTCGCGCCGTCATCACAGATTGTTCTGTACTGAGTGGTGTCAAAATTCGTCACGCTACGCCAGCATAACATTCTTTCGGATATCGGCGGACGAAAGGTACGGTCTGCATGCTGCTCGTTTTGCTTTCTATGCTTGCACGAGATAGCAGGTTGCGGTTGCAGCAGTAGCTTTATAATTTAATTGAGCATACACATGCACTTTTTTTATTTCATTCTGATTGTCTCCTTTGCCTCTTGAATTATGCACGAAATGAGCCGCAGAGCATCTGGTCATTAATTCAATGACTAAATTAGCCACACACGTTTGTTTATACGTGGGTTATTGATTTATTGCCTTTAGATCGTGTGTTTTGCATTTTAGCTCAAGTGAATTCCCGTTATGAAGCAAATTGTATTTGAGGGAAGATATACAATAACTAATGGAACAGTGTGAGTGCATCACGGGGCTCCAAACCCTGCATACCTCTCTCGGCCTTTTCCTTTGCTTTCTCTTTCTCCTCTCCCTCTCCTCCTGGTTGTTCAATTTACTCTTCCCTTCTAAGGAAGGGGGTCTGCAAGTTTGGGGATAAACCACAGCAATACCATATAGGAGAATGGGGAGTTGAAAGCGGCCATAAAAAATATAACAGTATACAAGAAAATAACAAAGTAATACCTCGAACGAAAGGCTTCGCATGGCTCTTCAAGAATGAACATTTCTGACCAGGATTTTGAGATGGGCGTCAGCGCCAGACTAAGGACCGTATTCTCAGTGCCTCCTTCACTCCATCTGCCCCTCGACTCAGCAGAGTGGAGGACCTCGCGATGCAATTTTATTGAGAAGATGGCTTCCAAGGATCTCCTCCACTGGAGGCTCGTGTGGAGAAGGAATTCAGGATACAAGGGTAAATGTCGCTTGTTTCCTGCACTAAACCTCAGCTTAATACGACACGCACTCCTTTTCCGCCTAAATAAATAACTAGCTACGAAACAAAGGTGACAAACAAGCACCGATCCAGATGAACAAATTCTAACCGAACGTCGCTGATGGGCAGGAAGCGTTTTCTTCTTAACGCGCCTCGCGTTTCATCATCCTCCTCATCATCATCATCGATATCATCATTATTATCATGTGCCCTTTCTGGAAACAGTATGTGTGGATTTGTCTTTCCTGCAGTGCGCTGTGGTGTTGCGATCTACGGCGCAAGTGATACATAGAAAGCTTTGTTTTAATAACTCTTCAATAGCACCAGCTATTCGCATTCACCTATTTCACTAGCTTTCGAGCATTTCTTTGACATAATGTTTATGTTTCCAAGGCGAATGGTTTACAGTGAACGCTCTTAAGGACGACTACACTGTGATGTTGCTTGGCGCGGTTCGGATACGCTATCACCACGACAATTTATTAATGTCAAATTAGTGCTCTGGCAACAATTGCTTGTTTAGAATTGTTGACACGTGAACTGTTAAATTTGCGGTAACAATTTAAAAACGAATCTAACACAAAATTCAGCAGCCAGCTTCAGTAAATCAAACTTGGAACGGCGGCAATCCAAATATCCTAAATA